>JABUQX010026290.1:0-7500 GCA_015478945.1 Trachelipus rathkii
ACCATCCCAACCAAGAGGAGAACACACAGATATATAAATCAAAGTCAGTTATCCCAAAAAATAAGTAATCACCGTACTCTCATGAGAAGGAGGTCATTCAAGACGTTTCACTCAAGATTATGAAGGTGAGAGTACATGACCATAACCGGTGCATCAACATATCCACACATATTAGTTTACCTGCCTTTTTTTCAAAACCCGATGGCTTTTTTAAAATATTTATTACCAAAGGTCAGAACCAGATAGAATTAATTCGAGTAGGAGGAGAGACAAAGTTTGTCACAACACGCACACCCCCCCAAAGATACAATTCTACCATTACAACTACAGCGCTAGCCGACTATGCCTTCAACAACCACAGGAGTTCATCTCTTTCCCAAATAGTGCAAACTTCCTTCTCTTCCCCTCCATTCACCATAACTTATTCCCACACAACCAGCACACACAACAAATATCACAACCAACACACACCCACTCATTTCACCGTTTCCTTTTTATCTTGTTTTATATTTATATTCAAAGTTTCTGCCAATAACACCAAAAAGGAGCAAGAAATTCATAAATTTAGCCACACTTATCAATTAAAAGGCATATAGCCCTCATTTTCTTAAACAATTTCCAATCAAAGGCAACCACTACACATGAATCAAGCACCACGATCCTCCTCCTCTTTCTTCCTACTTATCAGACATCAACTATTAGTTATTCCTAAGCTGCAGGCATAGACCAGGCCCACAGATTTCCAAATCCCATGTACCCCATACGATCTGGTGTGGTTTCAAATACAATTTCGCGCGGAAAGATTTTTAGAGGTCACTGATCGTTATTAACAGGTGCGATCACGACCTTTTCTCCAGGCCTTGCATTCTAGCATTATTCCTGGGAGCAAAAACAGGGAAGTGGAAAAGGTTGGAAGGAGATGTAGGATTACAGGACATCAGCAGCAGCATAGGTAGTCAATGCTTAGACGCCATAAGCCCCATAAGACAAAGCTGAAGGCCGAGGCCCGTAAATAGGCGAAGCATGCACTGGAAGCAGAAGAGTAGTAAGAACATGACGCATGTCGAAAAGAAAGCCCAGCCTTACCTCCCTCATTTATACCTTTTGTGAGAAACTCGTGCATTCAGAAAATCACCCTAAGCTTCACGGGCCAGCGACGGACCCTCACTATGGTATCTCGTTAATGTAGGGGTTCCATCCCTTAGCCCAGGTGGGCCACAACCATACCCCCTCACAAAACAACCCCCTTTCACTTCCTATTTGCACCTTTCTTCTAGCCTCTGCCAGAACTCACATTCTTCTCTAGACACCCCTTTACTGACTCAATTCAGTTTTCTTCGGTCTCCCAGCCGGCGATTCCCAGCACACACTCACCACTATACAATCCGCTTAACCAACCTACGTACTCATCCATCCTTTCCACATGACCCAAACCATCTCAAAGTACTATCATTTATTCTCTAATATGACTTCACACAACTAACTCTCTTCACTCACTACCATCCCTCATTTTATCAGTCTTCCCACACCTAACACGCCCTTGATATCCATCTGAAATATTGTACTTTAGATCTAGACCTCTTATTCCAGACCATAAGGTCTCACTACTATAACATTAACAGGTAACAAATACCTTCATGTAAAACCCTATCGTACTCGAGACCTAATCTCTTTACATCCACCAAGGATTTAATTTCCTCCAGCCACATTCCTGCCATTCACCAACTTTCCTACTACACTCTGCATCATCTGTCTCCCTTTTCATCCAACATAAATCCTAAATAAATATTTAGACTCAGACACTTATTCCAGTGCTCACCATCTAACATAACTTCACACTGAGGACTGTTCTTCACTCACAACCATAAACCTTATTCTTATCTACGCTTTACTTTCAAACCCCTCCTTTTACACACCCAGCCAAATCTCTCTACCAATAATCTCAAACTATCTTCAGATTCGCCACACAAACCATTCATCCGCATAATATAGGTAGGGCACCCTCCACTCTTCCATCTCCATCATTCTAACACCTCCCCTGCCACCCCAACCTCTATTTCTTTCATAACCCCACCATATCCATGTTGAAATAACCAAGAAGACATAGCACATCCCTGCTTCACTCCGATATTAATATTAAACCAATCACTTTCGACTCCATTTATTATATATAATCAATTTCAACTCCATTATCTTTACAGACGCTTCTCTATCGTCATACATACTTTTGATTCCATTCAGAAGCCTACGCCACCACCACCATATATCACTAACACCTGCCATAGAGCTTCCCTATTAATCCTATAATACGCCTGTTGCAAATCCATAAAACCTAAATACAATTTATTTTTATTTTCCCTCATTTTCTCATTTATTTGTTTCATGAAAGATTTTGATCCCACACATCCTCTACCACTTCTATAAACGCACCTTGTTCTTCACCCATTCAACCAATACTCTTTTGACCAAAAATACCAGCATATATTTCTTCCCTACAACACTCAATAAATTAATTCCCCTATATTCCTACAGTTACCCTTATTCCTCTTACTATTATACAAGGGTACTTACTATTACTGCCCTCCTCCAATCCCTCGGAACTATAATCTCCATAATCGCTTTGTTACACAACTTCCACATCCAATCAATCACCATCTCGCCTCCCTTTCTTGAATCATTTCACCAAGTAATTTCATCTATACCTAGAGATTTACCATTACTGCACATGCTTCTTTATTTAAACATTTTATATAAGTTTTTGAAAATGTATTTAAATTATTTTATTACACCACTCACGGTACAGGGATGCCGGTGTCTCATTGGTAGAAAAATGGTTCGTGTGTGTCATACAATGATCGTTGGGCTTCGATGGATTTTACACTTTTTTTCTAATTTTTAAAATATTCTGACAAAAAATACTTTGGACATTTTAAAGGATATTTTATTTTTAATCTAGGAGTCTGAGGTTCATACTATATATATTATATATACCTCTCATTATTTTATATATATATATATATATATATTATATATATATTATATATATATAATATAATAATATATTATATATCATATATATATAATTAATATAATATATATTATATATATTATGAGACTTACTTTAGTACTTGCAATTATCTAGCCAAAACTACAAATGCTCACTAAAACAAGCCAATATTTTGCTAATCAGTGCAAGCAATATATTAGTTGCAGAAAATGTAATAAAAAAAATAGAAAAGTCTTAAAATAAGATTTCATATTTATGATAATTAGAATACGATGTAAGAAACTCCTCCAAAAACTATGATTCGCGACAAAGGACCGCCACAGTTGCCAGAATTGGCTTTTATCTCCTCTCGTTTGCGCATAGAATAGGGTAGAAAACAGATTTTTTTTTTAAGGTTCTCGAGCCGACGGTGGGACAGAGGGAGAGGGACGAGTCCCCCCGTCGGCACCCCGGAAAGGCACAGGAGATCCGACTTCTTTCCACTTATTTATTCCCACGTTTACCCGGAGTTTCCTTCAAGTTTAAAAACAAAAAAACAAAACCAGAACTCAGATAAAGATAGCAATTCTTGCACACTCTGGCGCTCCTTGTGTCGCGTATTAATTAAGCGTTTTTTTTCGATATTGTGGCACTTTTGCTCTAATACCGGAAATGCGAAAAATTTTTGTTCGTTTCGTCAACCTAGTCGCAAAATCTAATAAAAAAGGCTCATCCCAAAGCGTGTATAAAGATATATCGGATCACTCTTAGTTCTTTTGATGTAAATACGGAATAAACCATAATTGCTGTATAAATAGCAACCATACAGAATTAAGAAATTCACTTGACGTTGAAGGTAAACATTTTTTTACGATATTTGATGCTAGGTTGACGGAAAACGAAACAAAAATTTTAGCATCGTTAGCAAAGTGCAAAATTCGAAAACGTCCTTGTACTACTATAACCGAATTAATTTTAAAACGTCGTAGCATTTCATTTTTTTGTTAAAATCCATAATTTTTTATTAATTTAGTTAACCTAGTTTTCTATATATACTCCCACTTAAATTTTCACACTGATATCGGAAAATGTTATTTATTTTTATGTATCTGCCGTAGTTTTGTAGATAAAATGCATGTACTAATGGCAAAGTTGACCATATATATATATAACATTTATATTATAATATATATATATATATATATTAATATATTATATTATATATAATATATAGTATATATATAATATTATATAATATATATTTATATATATATATATATATATATATATATAGCCCTTTTTTTTTTTTTTATGTAGGTTTTGATTTTTTTCTCTTTTTAATATATTGCTTACTAATATGATAACCCAACAATGGAATTTCAGTGGTACGGACATGATTCAAAGTTCGAAATATTTTAAATAATTTTTTTAAATCATACATTATGTTAATATTGTTTAAAAATGAAAATCTCGGAAAAGTACGACACTTCAGAAAAAAACAAACATATTTGGAATCAGCGTATAAAGCTTATTACAAAAAGTTTAAAAAAAAAATTCATAAATGAAATATCTCGAAAAGTACGCCACTTACAGAAAAAAAACAATTACATATTTGGAATAGCGTATAAAGCTTATTACAAATATGTAAGAAAAAACAAACAAACAAAAAAATAAGGGGCTCGAGCGCGGGGACAGAGGGAGACCGTTTTCCATACCCCTTAAGGGAGGGGCGGAGGAACCCCCGCGACACGCCAAATACCAAAGAGCGGTGTTTCGGTTCGAGACCCTCCCCTGAGGGGGTAAGATAGTAGTCCTACCCTGTCGTTTCCCGGAGGGCGGAGAGACCCCACTCCTGCCATTTTTGCGGTTTACCCTTGGGTATTCCTTTAGTTAAAAAAAAAAAAATTAAAACTGACAGAGTCGTAAAACGTAAAAAGGTCCTATATATTTTTTTGAATCATGTTCCGTCACTACTTTAAAATTAGTGTTAATCTTATATAATCAGGAAGATATAAAAGAAAAAAAAAAAAAATTCAAAAACGAAAGAAGCGTAAAACAGAAAAGGTCCTCTATATATACTATATATTATATATATATATATATATATATAGAAACACATATTATGTTTATATAATAGTATTATACACATATATATAATAATTTTTATTATTTTTTTTTTATATTAAAAATTAGTATCATCTTATATTTAATATAAATACTTAGCATATATTTTATATATATAATGATTAGGAAAAGAAACGCACATTATTTCTGGTCAATAGTAAACTGTGTTACGACTCTCCATTTTTTTATTTAATTTCCTTTTTATGGCATAACAAGCCGTTGTTCAACGTTGGTTGCTAGAGGGGATAATGAGGAACCTCTTAGGTAATATCACAGGGGAGACCTCTAGAAAGAAATGATGTGGACAATCCTGAGTCCTGACCCTTGCGAAAATAAAACGAATAAAATTGCGGATCAACCTGCATTTAAGGTACTATGAAAAACTCACCAGGGAAATAAAACAGAAGATAATTTAGGCAAAGACTTTTGAGTTTTGCTGTCGAAAGGCTTAAAATACATAGTGATAAAAGGTTATATTGGGAAGGAATGGGAAGCTTTTATTTTTGTAGGACATATATTCGAAGAGAAATATTTTAAAAGTAAAATTTTTATTTTAAGTAATAAAATAAATTTATTTTAAATTTAATATGACTGAATTTTTTAAATAAAATATTGAATTCTATAAGCGTTTGATTTTGTCAAAGAAAAGGTGAGCACACGCACACCACACGCACACGCACACGTGTAGTAAGAGGTACGACTTCGGCAGCCAAAATGCTGCAACTGGATGTTGAAAAGCAAACATTTTTCAACATTTGGTTTTTGATCTGACTTTAACTTTTGTTACAGAGGATTGAGCTCAAAATGTTTTTAGGATGAAAATAAGAGTTGTTAGAAGACCTTCCTAATGCTCTATAATTTCTCATCGCCTGGAAGAGGAGTTCAAATTGATTAGTGTCCTTTGTATTAATATAAGAAGAATGAATGTACAGACATGTTCACAAGTTCGTTCCTTAGGAAGAGAATATCGCAAGTAGTGTGAAAGTTTTCAACATTAAAATAATGTAGAAAGACCACCCACGCATAAATACAAGGGTGCTTGGAACCCTTGATGGGTCTCCACGGCATTCTGCTGGGGTGCTCCTTGGTTAGAGGAGCAACCAATCAAAGTCAAGCAACGCCGACCTTCGCGAGCACAACAGGTTTGTTCCGCCAAACTAGCATGTCGGCGTTGCTTTATTTTGGTTGGTTGCTCCTATAACACAGAAGCATACCAGCAGAATGCCATGGAGCCCCAGCAAGGGTTCCAAGCAACTTTTTGTAGATTTAAATAAGTACCAAGTTTCAAAGCAGTGATATCGAAGCGGGATACTTGAAAACTGAACTCCGAGATGCCTTCTTTTTTGGGGAGGCATATCGAACTAGTAGTAGAGCGTCTCGAACATTGTCTAACGGCGACGCTGTTGGCGATGGTTCGAGTCCTGCCATGAGTAAATTTTTTCTTCGTCTTATTGCAAAATTGTCGCAACAAACCTGTTGTACAAATGTCGGGCGTTGCAGACTTGGGTGCGTGCTCCTGTAACCTAGGAAGCCACCCCAGCAGAATCGCCGTGTAGCTCCAGCAGGGGTTCCAAACACCCTTCTCTGGGTCTAAATAAGTACCGAATTTCAAAACAGTGATATAGAAGCAGAGACTGCCTGAAAAACTGATCGCGAGATGCCTTCTTTTTTGGGGAGGATTGGATCGGACTAGTGGTAGGAGCCTCCTGTTACAATGGTCTAACGTCGGCGCTGTTGGCGATTAGTTCGAGTCCTGGCGCGAAGACAATTTTCTCATAATATATATATATTATAGTATTATATAGATATAGTATATATATATTAATAGTATATATAATATATAAGTTATATATAATATATATAGTATTATTATATATTATATATATGGTCAGCCTCTCCAGACTTGGACATCATGTAACTCGAGAACGGGAGCATATTTCTACAAGGTTAAACAAATTAAATATTTGAGTATTCACCGAAAATTTTAAGGAGGGGTTTTTAATTTTTGTTTTTCTTTGCATTTATTTCTCGGAATATGTTAAAAAAAAAAATTTCCCATTTAGGGGGCTCGACCGGGAGGCGAGAGACCCCGACTCCTCATCTTTGCGGTTTACCCGATGGTATTCCTTTAGTTAAAGTAGAAACGAAAGTGTAAAGGAAGGTAAAATTATTCTTTTTTTAACTAAAGAATACGCAATGGGGTAAACCGCAAAGATGGCAGGAGTCGGGGTCTCTCGGCCTCCCGGTGGACGGTGGGGGACTTCGCCCCCCCTCTGTCCCCGTCGGTTCTTGCTCCTAAAGTGGGGGCCAAAAAATTTTTTATTTTTAAATTCACGACAGGGAATAAAAGGTGGCCAAAAAAAAAAAAAAATGAATAAATATGATAAAAA
>JABUQX010026290.1:10000-32095 GCA_015478945.1 Trachelipus rathkii
TGATAGTCAACAAAAAAATTTATACTAGAGCCGCATTGCCTCTAGAATGTCCAGTCAACCATATAATAATAAATAAAAATATATACTAAGAACACATTGGGCCTATCTAGACTGTCTCAATCAACCAATAATAATTAATGTTAAAAATAATATTAAGAGCCACATTCATTATTCTCTAGATGTCCGCAGTCAATCAAATAAATAAGAATAATACTTAAGAGCCTCATTGTTCTTTTAGACTTATCAGTCAGCATAAAATTATAATCTGAGAAGCGCATTGTCCCCTTCTAGAAGTGTCACAGTCACCCATAATATTTAGAATTAAGAATATTTTTAATAATAATTAATGTAATTAATGATAAATCTATAATTAAGAAGCCACATGGTCCTACTTAGACTGTCCAGTAATAATAAAAATCATAATAAGAATAATATATTCAGTTATTTCTTTTGTCACAGTAGAAGCGTATTTTTACATTTTGAAAATATTTCTTCAGGTCTGATGCAACTCTTATTAAAAATATCTATGTGGTTGATTGGACGTCAAGATAGGTCCAAGCGGCTTTGATATTATTCTTATTTATATAATTATTATGGATTTGACTGACTTCTAGAGGGGCCATTGCGACTTTTTAATTATTATATCTTAATTATTAATTATTGTTGGTTGAAAGGAACAGTCTAGGTACCATGTGGTAGGCCTATTTGGCTTCTTAATTATAATCTATCATTAATTAATTAATTATTAAATAATTTATTAATTAATTAATTAAATAATAAATAGAATGATAATAATAAGAAGCCGCATAGCCTATCTAGACTGTCTCAGACATAACCAATATAATTATATAATTAATAATTAAAAATAATAATTAATGAAACGCATTGACGCTCTAGAATGTCCAGTACTCAATAATTATGAGGAATGATATATGTTCAGTACAATTAATAGTAGCGCATGCGTCTTTTTGACTGTCCAGTCAACAATAAAAATAATATTAAGAAGCCGATTGGCCTCTACAAGTGTCCAGTCAACTCAAATAATACAAATAAAATAAGAATAATACTTAATGAAAGCCGCATGGGCCTATTAGACTGTCCCAGTCAACCAATAATTAATTAAAGATTAAAAATAATAATTAAGTAGCCGCATTACCCCTCTAGAAATGTCCAGTCAACTATAATAGAAAATATAATAATCTGAGAAGCGCATTGTGATTTAGACTGTCCCAGTCAAACAATTAAAATTGATAATTAAGACTGCATTGTCCCACTCATATATTGGGCAAAACCAGATATGAAATAATAAAATGAATGAATTTTAGAAGCGCAATGGGCTATCTAGACAGATTCACGCTATTCTTAGTCTAAAGAAAAAAGTCTACCTCCTGTTGCTTAACATGTGCCCCTCTTCAGCAATATTAGTTTTTTTTAATAAGGGGAAAGGGTAATCTAAGTATACTGCTAACATTTATTATACGACTTTTTAACAAAACATATATATAATTAGTCTGTATCTGGATTTAATTTTTCAATTTTTAACCCTAAGCCCTAGCTTGGGGTTTCAAATATTCACATAAGATAGTCAAACTTCATTAGTTCTGAGTCTTACTTAATCGCTTTTTTCTATGATCTAGCATCTACGGTACCGCTGAAAAATAAATTAAAAATTCCATGAGAAAATATATGTTTAATATTTTAACTAAGAATTGTTTCAATGGAAAAATAATTTATGAAAATATGACGAAGAAATACACAATAATAAAAAAAATATAAAAAAATATCAAAAAAGCAAATGAATATAGTCAATTATGTTGAATATCTGAATCATAAATTACTTAAAAAATTCAATTTGATTTTTTTAATTTTGATTTTTTTCGTGTCATCATTTTGGATAAACAAAAATAAAAAAAAATAATAGTTTTTTCATTACAAATAATTGATCAACTAATTGTGGATGGAGTTTATTCGATTTGGAAGAAATTAGATTTCAGCTATTTTTCTTGAATACATTTTCATCAAATCAACTAATATACTCGCAATCCTTATTTGTTTTACATGTTTTTCGTTTATGAATCCTGTAAATTCGGGTTAAGCACGGGAAACGAGCAACTAACAGAATTTTAGGAATTACTAACGTTTCCTTAGCATTTTACTAAATAAATGCTCTGTTTGGATTCAATCAAAATCGTTTTTAAACTGTCCTTAAATTTCGGTAGCAAAAAATACCGAAATGGAAAACTGTTCTTTATGATTGGTGATCGCAAAGATACAAACTTTATTTATTTATTTAAAGGGATAAAAACATACAGTGGAGGTTTGTGTGTTAATGTAACATTAAACGAAGTTAAAAATGAACTGATTAAAATTGGATTATAATAAATATTAAATTGGTGGAACGAACTTATAATTTTATAGGGATTATCCAGGTATTTTAAGTAGTCAGTCCTGAAGTGTTGCATATATATTTGGGCCTAATCTTCTAGGCATAAGCCTTACATTATTAGGAAATAGACTATACTTATTTTGGGCTTCAACTGTATATAGAATTTAAGACATTATTTAGGTAAATTTTAAAATTTCTGAGTCTAACTATTGAGTCATAGGCCTACCTAACAGGCTTTGTGGACTTCCCATACTGGTTTAGTGGTTAAAACCTGATGGTCTGTATATAATATGTAGGCTAATTAAGGTGCCTAACTTAATTCAAGGTGAATTGCCTTTTTATATAGGGTTAAGGATTTTTTTTGTAGACTTAAGGGGACAGTATTGGCAGGGTACTAACTTTTTGGGGGTAGTCAATGCATCAATTCTATGAATTTTAGGTTTAAACACTTTCTTATACAGAATTTACTGTTCTTTAATGGTTAGTGTATTTTTAAAAATAAGAATTTTTTTTGGTAATTTGTTACAAGGGTTGCACCCGATTTTTATGAAATACAGCTATAGCTACTCTAAAAAAATATATGAAGAATATGTTTAAAACGAAAATCGTCGTCTCTTTAGGAAAAAAAGTTAAGCTCTCAAAGTTGTTAAGAATGGATAGACTTTGCAATAATTGATCGATCTAGGTTGTCCATTTCAGGCCTCTAAGTCAGGTTATAAGTTTTGTTAGTATACACAGAGAAAGTCTATGTAGAAATTAAAAAATCTTATCATAACCTGAAGTTTTAGGATGCCTAAAACAGCACGAGGTCCACTAATTTTTATTTAAGAAAGTCTATGGAAATTTTTAAACTTCAGAGGCTGTAACTTTTTTCTAAGAGACTGCTGATTTTCGTTTTACTATTCTTCATTATTATTTTTTTAGAGTATATCATGTGATTTTCAAAAAAAAAAAATTTTTGTTTTTTTTAATAAAATTCCTATGGGTTTTTAAAAACTTTGAGAGGCTGTTAACTTTTTTTCCTAAAGAGTGCTATTTTTGTTTTCACATCTTTATTAATTATTTTTTTAGAGTATGTCTTGTGATTTCAATAAAAATCGGGGGTGACAACCTAGGATCAATTACTTTTTTTTATTCTTATACCAGGGGCAACTGGTGGAGGTTATTTGGGAAATTAAAAGTGAAAAATTGCGATAAATTGTTTCTAGTCATCTGATCAGCATGAAATTTTCAGAATACTACTAGGAAAGATTTACATTTTTTGTTTAGATAAAAAATATTTTGTATATTATCATTAGTTGCCGCTGTACATGAGAAAAATTTCAATTTCAAAATTTTCACCCATAAGCAGTGACAAATTTCTTGGCTTTAAAAAAATTTCTATAACAAAAATGTATTCTACCAATTTATACTGCTCTGAAAATTTTTTTAAAGAATTTATTTTGGAACTACGGTTTGGTATTTTGAGTAGCAAAAAATATAGGCTATATAGCTAATTGTGACATGTAACTTTTTTAACATTTATCCGATTACATGAAACTTTGCAACACGCTTGTGCAACTCTACAATCACTACATTTTTAATTTTAATTACATTAATATTTCATATTCCCAACGGTTTTGCCACTAATACAGAACCTTGTCAACTCTTGCCTTTATTTATACAAAAATATTTTTTTTACAGTCTGAGTTGATATTTTTGGAATGTAGCAAAAGACCGCAGCCGAAATTAAAGAATTGATTGGAATCTTTAAGTATAATTTGGTATTACGAATAATTTTACTTATATGATTATGCTTTAATTACTTAGAAAATTATTCTCCCTTTCTCCGTTCTTCATTACCTGGTCTAAGTAGAGTCTCCTTCCGTACATTGAAGCAGGATTCCATAATCCTCAGAATCGCAACAGTTTATTTCCCATACTAACACTTTAAATTCATCAGATAATTTTACTCGTCCAGTAATTAAACTTACTTCAGTCATTGAAACTTATATGATTTACTGAAAAAACAAATAAATTAATTATTCCCCATTATAAAAGAAAACCGACAATTGTTTATAGAACTTAAGTCCATGTGTACACTAGCTAAGAAAACTACGAAATGCGACGGTAATATTCCATTAATATTACATTGCTATTCTTCTTTCGCATCTTCCAATCTCTTCCAGAATTCCCCATTCAAACTGAAATAAACAAAAAAATAAACATTTGTAAAGTTTTCCCCTATGTTTTTGATTTTCTATATATAAGGTAGATGATATTCATGCATAGAAATATTGTTTTAAGGTATCATTATTCTTGGCTGGGATTTATACATACAGGCTGGTTGTATTCCACCTGTGTGTGTAATTGGTATCAGTGGACGCGTTTTATTTTATATCTTCATTTATATCAAACCATTGTGTCATTTATAGGTAGCATTAATTGTTTCTCTTTTTTATATTTGTGCTTACTGATGTTATCATAAAAATTTATATCATAATTTTAAAAAATAAACTCAAAATCTACCAGACATTTTACAAATGTCACCGAAATAAAAATTGTATAGCTTGCTTTTCTCTTTCAAATGGTGTATTGTTTATCCCAATAAAATTAAAAATTTATTTTTCCCGTTCCATCCCCTTAAGGTTTAAATTTTAAGGCCTATGAATTATAGGCTTAGGTTATTTTCACAACTGTGAAAATGGAGCATTTAGATATAAATAGCTTAGACATAGAGGGGTTTGCTGAATTTTCTGGCCCTTCTGAAGAATTACAAAATGTAATAAAGTTAATAAGAAAGGGGGGTGGTGAAAGGTCTGCTGTCACTAAAGTATTGAATAAATTAGCTCCAGCCATTAATACTTTATGCAATGAGGATAATTTAAATTGTTGTTTAATATTAAAAAAGTTAATAAATGATCTTGAATCTCTTAATGAGAGTATCACAAATTCTTTTGTTGCCCATGAAGAATTTATAAATGAAAGACTTGAGACTTGAAGTCTAATAATGAATTTTATTATATTACCATTAATAAATATATTCAATTATTAAGTACACATCTTTCTCAAAGTACTTCCACTTCAAATACTAGTCATAAAGCTCACAAAGCTAAGGTTAAAATATCAGAAATAAAGATCTTGCCATTTGAAGACAATGCTTCTCAATTTAAAAATTTTAAGATATTTTTTACTAACATTTATGATAATTTAGGATTGTCAAATCAAGAAAGATTTACTTATTTAAAACAGTATTTAAAAGGTAATCCATCTGTTCAAATAAATTGCATGCAAGAATCAGATTCAGCCTATGATAATAAGAAGATCTCTATGTATATCCAGGCCAAATTAAATTTTCATTAATCAAAAAGTTATAAAATTTCTAAAGATATTAATAGTTTAATTAAATGATTTTCAATTGAACATGAATGCCAATGTTAATTTATTTAAAAATAATCAACTAACCATTGATATTCAATTTTTTTTCTTATTATAATGCTTTAGATATAGAATTGAATTTTAAGTACATGTGATTATAGATTGTATCAACCCTTTGATGATTTTAGAAATGTAGTTACTGAGGCTACTAAAACATTAAACAATCAAGGTGTTAAATTAAAACCTTTAAATGTTAACGCTCTTATCCTAAAAAATGGATAAGAATAAAAATATAAAATGGTAATTATAAATCTCAATAGAGAATGATTCAGGTTCAGGTAAATTTTTTATGAGGAGTAAATCTAAAACTTCAGTGGGTTACGTCTTCTACTATTATGACACGTAAATTGTGTTTTCAAAATAGTCATCAAATATGTATATTTCTAAGTATGTATATATATACAAAGAAAATGGGATGTATAAAGAATTCTGGTTTTTGGTGTAAAGATGTTAGCGTGGGCGGGGTGACTTGGACGATTTAGGTATAAATTCGTTAGATTTCCCCTAATGCACTTTTGGAATTTTTTTCCTGAAATTCAAGGCTTAGTAGGTAATAAGCACACAAAAAGTAATAATGTAATTCTAATAATAAGTTTTATTAAAGTTTTAATAAAGCTCATTCAGCCTGACATTTTTTTTTTTTTTTTTTGGAAGGGGTGATCGACCATCTGTTTAAATTCCTCTTTAACGTATAAATTCAATTTTATATTTTAGATTTTTACTTAATATAATAATTGTTTATCATCTTAAAATTAGTAATAAGTATAAATGATCAAATATGATACATAAAATAAGAATAAAAATAAGTGTCCCCGAATTCAACTCTCGCTCAAAAATTTTGACACCTTTTGAATTCGTATTTTTTATATAAATTTCATTTTTTATTTTAAAATTTTTTTTCTTATTAGTAACTATTTATATTTAAATTATTATACGTAATAAAAATTGTCAATATAAACGTTAAATACGAAGAAACAATGTGTGGTCCGATTCACGCTCATCAATTTTTAACGGCGGGGGTTAATCGGACCAAGTTTGGCCCCAGGATTTGCCGCTAATACTGTTTGGAACAAAAATTTACTTTGCAGTTTAAAGCTATCATACTCGAGTGTATACACTGCAAAAATAATTAAAAATCCATCAATTTTTCATTTGATGTCAAGTTAAAAAAAATACATTGTTAAAGAGGCATGCTAAGAGGTATGCATTTTCGGCTAATTTATTTAATTTTTTAAAAATTATAAAACTCTATAAACTAAAGATTGATTAAATAAAACTTGTAGTACTAAGACAGGGCTGTAAAATGAGCGAAATTTTTTAAAATATTTTTTTTAATAATTTTAATTTTTTATTTGAGTGGACCGATTCCGGGCCCGGTCACCGCCGACGTACAGGTAAAAATCATGATGAAAGCAGTTGTGCAATATCTATTGATCCTTGTAAAAAATTGTGGTACAAGAAATCATTTATATTTTTTTTGTTTAAAAAAACCTCAGAAGATAAAGGTAAAATTAAAAATAAAAATAAATGATAATAGTAATGGTAGATAATTAAAACAAGTCTAGGGTGTAATATTATTGCTCTATGGAATGTAAATTTAAATCTTGCATCATCAATTTAGTTCTTGTCTTTAAATTTAACTTTTACAAAAAAGTTTAAAAGACTTATAGACTCTGTGAGTCAGGAACATTACATTGTTAAGGATCAGGTAGAGTTTTGGTATTTTCCACTAAGGTAATTGAGGAAAACTTTACAATTAGTGGTTTTATGCTAATCTCAGAGCCAAGTTTGAATTGTAAATTTTTTCTATTAAGGTTGTTGAAATATCCATTAAAGCTCTAGTTGAGACAAAATCCAGTAAATTGTTAAAATTAAAGAGTGTCAAAACTAGTATTCCTGCATTTATGGCTTTAAAATTAAGCAGAGATTTGAATTCTGAAGTAGTAAACTGATTTTAAAAAGCTTATTTAGGAGCCTGGTATTAAAAGAACTAATTTTAGAATTGATTAAACTTAATAATTTATGGCTTACAATAGGTAGGTGTCATTTTGCAAGGTATTCCTCAGATTTTGTTTTCAAATATGAGGTTTAATATTAATTACAGAGTGTTGTGCAGCTACTACATCATTTAAGAAATATTAAGGACCATTCATAAAGAATTATTATACAACATTTATGTTGTTTTAATCAAGCAAGAAAGGTTTGTGCATTGGAGATACTTTTACAAAGTAAATTTTTGACTGAATTATTATGGATAGTTAAAGAGTGAGATGAAATTAAGGATGAATTCATAAGAAAGTTTCAGAAGATTTCAGAATATGGTAAGAGTTTTGAACAGAATTATTGTTGAGAACTCCGGAAGGGATTTATAATTATGTTATTTTATTATTATTAATTATATTATTGATACTTATTATTATTATTATTAGTTATTAATTATTTTAATTATTATTATTTATTATTATCTTACCCCTTTTCCTAAATTGTGGGGTGGGGTGCATGACAATGCTTAAAAAAAATAGTAAGAATACGAGCATTAAAAAGAAACATCTTACTGTCCTTATACCCATAATGAGACTTATCTTCAGTCAGAAAAATCACAAACCCTAGGGTTTATGAAGAACTGGGACAGATCTCACTGTGGTATCTCATAATGTGGGGTTTTATCCCATGGGACAGGCCCACAACCACATCCTCACAAAACCTCGCCATACACTCCTATTATGCATCTTTCTTCCAAACTCACATTTACTCTCTTCAAGACATCCTTTACTGACTCAATCCCTTTTTCTTCAGTCTCTCAGCCTGTTACATTTCACACACACAATATATATTGCTTAACCATAATGTTGTCTGTATCCATCTTTCCAAATGAAGCAAATCATTCAATGTACTCTGTTTATTCTCTCATTTATCTTTTCTTTCACACACACAACATTTTACATACACACAACATTTCATGCTCATTTTATCAATTTCTCTAACACCTAACAAGCCTAAGAATTGTTCATCTGAACAATTGTACCTTAGATTATCATCTTATTCCAAGATGATAGTTCATCATAATATGCATTATCAGGTAACTAATAACCCTAGTTGCACTCAGCTTAGTCCCTTTATATTCACCAGGTTTAATGGCCCAGCCACTTCAACGCTTCACAACTTTCCTACTAAACTCTGCGTCATCTTCCCCTTTTCATCCAACAAATATCCTAAATTATTTAAACTCAGAACTGTTCCAGTTGCTCACCATCTAACATACTTCACACATGACTCTCCTCAACCATACATAAACCGTTACTCTGTACTATGTTTACTTCAAACCCCTCCTTTTATACTGCCAAACCCCTCTACTAAATCCTCTCAACTTTTCTCCAGATTCCGCCACCAAGATCCAATCATCTGCATACGATAGAAAATTAGGGCACCTCTACTTCTCTCCATTCTCATTATCTAAACTTCCTGTTACCATACTTCTAATTTATATCATGGACCCATTCAAATACAAATTGAATACCAAGGAGACGACACATCCTGCTCACTCTTTATATGTTAAACAGATCACTTCAACTCCATGTTATTCTTACATACACGCTTTCACTATCGACATACATACTTTTGATTCTTTTCAGAAGCTTACCACAACACCATATAACTACTGTGACAGAGCTTCCCTATTGATTTTATTATACTCGTTTAGCTAATTGATGTGATTGTGTACTTTATTTACTTTAAATTTTCTCCAAATATTTGTGTGTTGTCTCTAATTAAATCTTAATATTTCAGGCGTGTTATTGCAGCGAAGATTGTTATTACAGCTAAGAATGTATTACGTCTAAGCGAAATATTCCCTAAATAATTTGCCTATGTCTTATTCAGCTCCCCTTATTCTTTTCCCTTAATAATAAGGGTTATTTTCTGCCCTTCTACAAATTTCTCAGAACGTAATACCGTCTATAAACCTTTGTTAGACAAATCAAATCATTCAATCACATCTCTCTCCATGTCTGATCATTTTCAGTCAATAATTCATTCGTGATAGTTAATTGTGTATTGTTCACTTTCCTCAACTCTACCATTACTCCTCTTCACTATTTACTCATCTCCAAATACTATTTCTTTCTGTGCACATCAACTCACACACATTCACTATATTCTCTATTACTGCCAATTATGCAGATTATTTAAGCATTTCCCTACCTCACAATCATACTCATCAGTTACAAAAGCACATTCTTTTCATTATTCTAAGCAGATTCGCCTTACTCACATTCTTAACGCTTTTTCGCTTTCTTCCACTACAATGATTTCAGTCATATTTATCTCACCGAACACATTTACCTATATTTTTCCTCCTACGTATGCACTTTTAGTCTCTTTTTTTCCTCCTTATAAAGTTTCAGACACTTTCTTTTGAAGACTATATTGGTTTAGCACATTTCACATTGCTCTTATTACTTTTAATAACTTGCATCAACTCTTCCTTCCACCATCACTGTTTGAGTATTCTTACTTCCTTTTTAGCAGCAGTCCATATACTTCTCTTCACTCCTAATAAAGGCTTCCTTCATTTCCATCCAGGATTTGTTCATTTTCTTCTTTTTCACATTAAACTGATTTATTATCAAGTGCTTTGAAATACTTTTCCTTATTACTTGTTCATTTACTTTCACATTAATTAAAATTCAACCTTGTTTTCCTTCCTTTAATCCAAGCAACATTAACTTAATCTTTACATAAAATAAATAAGGATCGAAGATCCATCTAACCCTCACATTGAATTTTAAACATCTCATAATACTTCAACTTCTCCTTTTTCACCAACACAATCATCATATTTTCACTTCAATACGATTTTTTACGTACACACTTTAGTATACTTAATAAATGATAACTCTGTGTGTTTGAAAAAAAAAGTATTATTTCACACACTTCCTCCGTGTGTAGTAACTTCTAACATTCTCTTTTCTCTTGTCAACCCCAATTTACCTGTTCTTAAATTCATTTTGATGACCTATCAAGACCATTTGATTACCGCCAACATTCTTGAAGTCCCTACTTCACCACCCCATCCAAAACATCATTCAGATTACCCAAAAAAATTGCACTTCCTCAATATCATTCTCAGATGGACCATTTGTTACAACCACAAATACCTTAACTCCAAATAAATTTAACCATTAGATATTCTAGTACTCAACAAAATCTCCATACTCATTAGAGATCGCAATCCTCTCCCCTCTCATTCTTCATATAAACAACTACACGACACACACCATTTCACACCACACAACTGCATCTCACCACTTCTTTTATCTTTGTTTCAATAGAGTGAGCAAATCAATTTCTAATACAGTTTCATACATCTCTCTCTCTTCTTCCCACAATTATTCCTCTGACTCTTCCTGTACCCCATATGATTCATACAATTTCGCATCCAAAGATGAAGTCACTCTTACGGCGATCACTACCTTCTCTGAGGCATGCATTAGCATTCCTTGCAAAGAGATAGTGTAGTGATAGCAATCACTAAATTTGTTCCTTTAGTCGCTCCTACGACACGCAGAACAAATCCTGAGAATTCTTTCTCCACACACACAGATTTATACACACACCAGGAAACCGATCATGTGGAGAATAATTGATGATATTATTGATTTTGTCTTATTATGTGTTTATTTGGTTATTATTATTATTATTATTATTATTATTATTATTATATTTATTATTATTATTATTATTATTATTATTATTATTATATTATTATTAAATTATTATTATTAATATTATTATATTATTAATATTATTTATTATATTATTTATTATTATTATTATATTATTATTTTATTATTATTATCTGTTGTTGTGTTGTTGTTGTTGTGTTTACAATAAACCTTATCATTTCAAATTTATTTTCCATCACAATGAAATAATTTACTCAGACATATATGTCAAAGATGGGATGAAATAGAAAGCTGAGCGTTGGTTTTTAAGGAAGAATATTTTGGAGTCTGATCAAAATTATTGAAAAGAATATCTCAATTAGAAGAAAGTCTGGTAGGAATAGGAATTAAAAGGTTTTTTATTTGTGTTTCTTAATGAATTTGATCGATTCTCCTTTGTATGGAATATTTTAACTATTTTACATAATATTATAATTCTTTCATGTGATAAAAATTTTGTGTGACTTTAGTTTTCAAGTTACAAGGGTCATAATTTTTGTATAGGTTACTTAACAGTTTCTCTGAAATCTATTACTGCCTTCTGTTTCAATAGATAAGGACACTATTTGAAATCGAGCAAGAGAGAAGAAATTCGAGAATGATTCTGAAGCAGTTTGGAAAAGTTTTGATTACTTTTTTTTGTTAAACTTATTTTTCTCCACGAAAGCAATTTCCTTATAGTTCACATCTTATTGTATCAAATATTTTCTTGTTAAGTCAACCCATTGGTGGGGAATCCTGGGTCTTTGAAAGACATGTGGCTTCTGACCATCAAGCTTGTGGCTTTCTTCTAAGGCTTATTATATATACTATATAATATATTATATATATATCTTATATATATATATATATATATATATATAATATTATATATATATATATTATATATTATATTATATAATATATTATTATAATTATATATATATATATATATATATATATATTATAATATATATATATATATAAATAATATATATATATATATATTATATATATATACATAATTATTTATATAAAAAAAATAAAATAATTATTAACAAAAAAATTAAATATATATATTAATCAAGATTATGAAAATATTTTTCATAAATGAAAAACCTGATTTTCTTATTAAATATCAATATCTATGGAACCATGAATGGCCCACTGATTTTTAGTATATAAGGTAATATGTCAGCTCAAGACTGACTTTTTTTTATTTTCAACAATAAACCTTTTGTGTCAAGGGGGTCAATGGTCATGACCCCCTTTACCTTCCCCCCCAAAAAAATTTATTTTTTAACTACATTTTTTTTAATTCACTGGAAAGAACGTTTAAAGAATTGAAAATTAATATGAATTTTAAATATTGATTTAATAAATAAGATAGGGGGTCTGAAAAGTGAAGATCAACGCCTTCAGGTGGCAATTTCTCTGAAATTCATTTAGCTTAACTCGAAAACGTGACCCTACAGAGTAAAATTTTGGGTAAAGGTTCTCAACAACACCAACACTTTGCAAAGTTTATCAAAACGCAGATGGTCGGGCAAAATTGGGTGTGAAGTGATGTGAAATGACCCCATTTCATCCTCTAGGTATAGAATCCTTGGGGAGTGTTGATATAGAAATTCGGAAAGATTATAGGAAGATTCCAGAAGAGCTTAGAGTTTCTTGCAAACTATTAAGAGGGTTGACTGGTGGTTGTTCGAACGCTGTGATTGTTTGGGTACAATCTATTGGGTATTGGCTTTGTCTCTGAAATAGAGATTTTTTTTGTGCTGGGGTTAAGTGTTTTTGTTTAGAAATTCGATGCTTTGTATTCTAACGAATAATTTTAGCTTGGTGATTATTCTTTCTTTGTATTAAGGAACATCTTTTTCAGGAATTTGAGTAATAGTGGGAAGCGTATTAGGGGACAGAGAGACAGTGCATAAGTTTGGAGAGACTATTGGGTAGGTATGGAACAGTGTGTCTTGGCACCGGGAGGATATAGGACAGGGTGTGTTGGCAGGAAATGTTTTCCAGTTTTGTGTTGGATGAACCGACTTAGTTTCATTGCTGTGTTGAAAACCTGTACTCATGACAGGGTTGTTGATGGCTATTTCGCAGAAGATTGGATCAAGGCTGCTTTTGTTCTATTCGAGAAGTCGGTAGTGTGGTCAGTATAGGCAGACAGGTTAGAGTAACTGCCCGAGTTTCGCTGGGATTTGGGAGAGGAGTTCTAGAATGGGATTGTGTCGATGGATTAACACGCAGAGCAGCCGTAATTGTAGCGTAAGATTGCCTTTGTCTTGTAGGATATTTTCCATTGAGCTGGCATATGGCGTCTCTCCTGCTCAATTTATGTATGGTACATAACATCAAAACCTGTTCAAACAGGTAAGACGGGCATTTGAAGGAAGCACTGTAGAGTCCTCCACAATTTCTATAGGGTTCTGATTTTTCACAGGGAGTGTGAATATAAGTTCTCCTGCAGACTGGGTATAATGCTCCGGTCCCCTACAGTATTTCCGGGGATGATTAAACCGTTTGACATTTAAAGCACGTCTGGGTGAGGGATAAATGTTGCGAACATATTATCTTGTGAACCTAATTTCGACTTTGTAGGTAGTGCGGGGTAATTAATGGTTAGCAGTAACCGATGATTTGAAGTGTCAGGAGAGTCCCGACTAAGGGGAATCTATGATGTTTGTAAACGGAAAAAATCTTTGCTGGAGATTTCATAATGACAGAGTATTTTCGTCTTTTTGTTTTCAAAAGATTAACATTTTTCAAGGTTGAGGTGTTCTTATTTCATCAGGAGTAAGAATAAGAGGAATGTTTGCGAGTAAAGTTAAGGATGACAAAATGGAACTTTGGTTCCGGTTAGCAGCTTTGAACGAGAAGGGACCATTTTCTCATTAATGTTTCTGTAGGGTCTTCAACTCTTGAAGCTATTAAGTGTCTCGCTAAGAAGAATGTTCTTTGCTCAGTAAGAGCTTTTAGGTAGTGGATCGCAGTCTGTAATATATCGGGAATGTGCATCGTGCATTGGAGGGAGTGCAGCTTATGGAGCAAACAAATGAGAACGACTATGACGGGGTACACCTTTGCGGGAGCCCTAACCGTTTGGGAACCTGGGGTGTTAGGGCATACCAATTGACGAATTGCTGAAATTATGCAAAGGAATCTCGGGTGAGAGAAAGGAAGAAAAGAAAGGTACCTGCCGGTATAGGATGGTAGGGAACGAGGTGGGGATCTGGGCTGGGAACAGACGGATGGTAAGTTGATGTTTGATGTTATTCTACTTTCTTTATAACGTTTTTCTTAATTAACTTGAAAGTTTTTATTCAAATTCATCTCCATGATGACAGTGAAACAATAAAAAAAGTGAAACATAAAAGTGAATAACAGGATGGGTGGAAAAGGCGTATATTTCATAAGAAAGTAATCTTTCTCGCCTCATACAAGGTTTACAGGCAGAGACCATCACAATTCTCCGGACGCCCACCCATAAGGGTAGGCTGGTGGTTGTGGCTCAGAAAATCCTCTCGGAACTCTACGCCGGTTACCCCGTGTACCACACAGCACCTTGTACCACGTAAAGACCGAGATTATACACACAAAATGCAGAACGGCCTCCTCAGTGGTTAGCCAAGGCTCAGGTTCCTTACAATTGGCGGCCCGGTTCAAAGGTGAGTTAAAGGACCGATTTTTCTCCTGTACTATCATCCACTGGGAGGAAGTGTGAGCTGTGAGGTGAACTGAAAACCCATGCTGGAAGAGGCACTGGATAGCCCAAGGGACTGTGACGGGAATAAAGAGGAGGGCAACTCACATACAAGCACTTAAAGAAATATTTGTGGAATTAAAAAACAAAAAAAAGTTAGAAACTGTGATAAAATCACAGTAGGTGGATTGAAAAGATGGAAAATTATATGAAAAATTGGGAAAGGATAGGTTGAAAGTTATGCACGAATGCACAACAAATTCACTACACGTGTTGGGGGGACGGAGGGGATCGAAAAAGACCCATGCGGCATTAGTTCTCATGCTATGCAGCACAAGTTTATAATTAGGCATAACAGACAATGAGAGTCAATACCCTTCGAGGGGTAAAGTGAAAGTTGTGAATTGGTAATGCTGTAGGTATGAAGATGAATTTACTGGTGAAAATGATTAAGAAGTGAACCTCACCAGGGATGGTGATTGATTGGAAGTTGTGTAACAAAGTGTTTTTGGAGGTTTAGTTCTGAGGAATTGGAGGAGAGCGTAAATAGTACCTTATTATAGGGTAAGGGTGATAAGGGGAAATGTGGAAACTAGGGAATTAGTTTATTGATTGTTGTCGGTGAAGATATATGCTCGGTATTTTAGTCGAAAAGAATGCGTTGAATGAATGAAGGACTGATTGGTGAAGAAAGGTGAGTTTATGAAGTTGGGTAGAGATGTGTGGAATCAAGATAAAGATAAAGATAAAACGAAGAGGAAATGAGAAGAGAAAAACGAATAAATTTGTATTTAGGTTTTATGGATTTGCAACAGGCTATGATTAGGATTAATGGGAAGCTCTATGGCAGTGTTAGTGATAATATGTGTTGGTGGTAGACTTTGAATGGAATCAAAAATGCATGAAGATTTTGTGAAGCGTGGATATATATTTAAGCAAACAATCTTTTATAACATTAATGGATCGGATATGAGACAGGGAATAGTGTTATGTCTCCTTGGTTTATTCATTTGTATATGGATGGGATTATGAAGAAAATTAGGGATGGGGGTTGCAGGAGATGATGTTAGAATGATGGAGACAGGAAGATAGTGGAGGGTGCCTACTAATTCTCTGATTATTTGTTTTGTGTGGCGAATTCTGAAGAGAGTTTGAGAGTATTGGTAGAGAGATTTGGTAGGATGATGTAAAAGGAGGGGTTTTGAAAGTAAACAATAATAAGATGTAAGGCATGGTTTGTGAGGAGGACAGTCTTGGTGTGAAGTATGTAGATGAAAGCTAGAACAAGTTTCCCTAAGTTTTGAATATCTAGATTTATATGTTGATGAAAGGGAACGGATGATGTAGAGTGTAAGTAAGGAATGTTGTGGATGGCAGGAAGGTGGCTGTGCAATTAAATGTTGGTGGATGTAAATGTAAAGGGTTGATGCGCTAAGGTCTTACAAACTGATATTTTGTTACTATGTTATGTGAGACGCATTGGTCTGGAATAGAGTAATAAATTAAAAGTAACAATGTGTTCAGATGGACAATCTTAGGGGGCGTGCTTAGGTGTGAGGAGAATTGATAAAATGGGGAATTAATTCAATTAGAGAATTATGTGGGTGTGAAGAAAGGATAAATGAAAGTACATTGAATGGTTTTTTTATGTGGAGGATTGGATGATAGCAGATTTGGTTTCGCTGTATATATAATGGTGAATTGTTGCTGGGATCTACCTTCTGGGAGACCGGAAGAAAAAGTGGATTGAAGTCAGTAAAGGACCTGAAGGAGAGAGCAATGTGAGTTTGGCGAGGGGAGAATAAAGGTGCATAATAGAAGTGAATGGTCGGGGTTTTGTGAGGGGGTTATGGGTTTGTGGCCACCTGGCAAGGGATGAACCCTTATATATAGAAGATGTCCTAGTGAGGGTCCGTCGCGGTCCGTGAAGCTCTAGGTTGATTTTTGACTGGACAAGTTTCTCACTAAAAGGTTTAAAGGGGGTGGTAAGGTTGGGCTTATTTTTCGACTTGCGTCATATTGTTCTGCTACTTTCTGTTTCCATTGCATGCTACTCACTTTACCGCCAGTCTTGGGGAGCGGGTGGAGATGATGATATGAGATTAATATATATATATATATATATATAATATATATATATTATATATATATATTATATATATAATATATATATATATATATAATATATATATATAATTATATATATATATATAATATTATATAACTATATTATATACTATATTATATACTCTTCTTGTTATTTCACCAGTAATATTCATCTATACATATAGAATTTACAATTCTTCAACCTTTTTGGGCTCTAACCTATTCATTCCTCTACTACTGACCTCTCCAAAATACTATTCTTCTTGCAATAGTAAACCCACACATTCACTATGACTCTTATTCACTTGCCAATGTTTATGCAGATTTTCGAAGTGTTTCCCCACACTCTCCTCTCATCATCAGTTACGAAAGCACATCTCTATTCATTATTCTTAAGTAGATTCTCCTTATTTCATTTTACCTTTCGGAGGCCTTATCAGAAGAGCTTCCTATTTCTTGTAAGTCCCCATTCACCCTTCCAAACTGTTCAATTACTTTCTTTTTTTTCCCCTCCTATGTATGCATTTTAGTATTCTTTTCCGTTATATATAATTCCCTCATCTTTCTTTTGAAACTAATATTGGCTTTTTGTACAATTCAACCACGCTTCTTTTTTTTACTTTAAACGGCTTGCATCACCTCTTAATTTCCACCACTCACTGTTACATTCTTACTTCCTACTTTACAATTCCACATACTTTTTTCACTGCTAAAAACGCTTTCTTCATTTGCTTCCTGATTTGTTCAGTTTCAATTTGTTCAAATTCAACTGATTTATCTTGCACGCTTCTTAAGATTTATCCTTATTACATTGTTCTCTTAACTTCTCACTCTTTAAATTACTCATTCCTTCTTCTCACCTTCCTCTCCATTCAAGCCCCACTAACTTAATTTTTAATAGGCTATATAACATGATGATCCGGATAATTCATTCTAATCCCTCACATGATTTAACAATCCAATACTCTGACAACTCTTTCTTCACAACAAAAATCATCAATCATACTTTTCACTTCATACCATCTCACCTACACCAACTCTAGTATCTTATGAATACTCTTGTTTTTAAAGAAAGTATAACTTACAACACACTCTCTCCTCCAGAAATCAATCACTTATAAGATTCTCACATTTTTCCGACAGCCCCAAAGCACTCTATGCATCCTTTTTTTGATAACCTATTCCAACCATTTAAGTCGACCCACCATCAACACTGAATGCTCTACTCCACAACATCATTCAGATTATCCAGAAAATCGACGTCATCTGCCAACATTACCTCAGGTTAGGTGGACATATTCACAACCACAACATACCTTACCTTTATCAACTTAATTTTAACACATTAGATATTTCTAGTATCACACACCAACAAATCTCCATAAGCTCTATACAAAGTAATCATGCAGAATTGCAACTTTTTCTCCACCCTCTCATTCCCTTCCAGCATTTCATTTTTCACCATTTCCCTTAATTTTGTTTCAGTAGTCACAGGAGCCAATAAAATATGCCCTTTTAAATACACCCATCACTTCTCTCCTCTTTCCTCAACATTATCCCTAACATTCATGTCCCAAGATTCATAATTTGCTGAAAATAGAAGCGTTTACGGCTATGCACGAATCTCCACAAGCCTACAAAAGATAAGTGGTAGTGGCAGCCAACCCAACTACCACCGTCCTTAGTTGCCTTCTACGCACGCAGGACATATGTGTGGAATTTTTTTTATAACCTTGTAAGATGTCTGGAAGAGGGTGTGGATTATGAGTTGTGTAATAAAGATATGTGGAGACAGCTCGTCTCTGTAAAATTAGAAGTAGAGGGGTAGTTGAGGTTAAAACTATGCGAGAAGGAAGAGGTAGATTGTTGGTATGGTATATTGTAATCACTGATGATTGTTTTTGTTGGCTTGAATCGGGAGAAGTTCGAGAAGATTGGAGAGGTGTTTTGGCAGGGTTGTTTTGAAAGTAAAGTTAGGTATGAGTAAGGTGATGCGTGAAGTGTATATGTCCTTGTGTGAAATCATGTTGGATTGGGAATATTGGAACATGTGTCTGTTTAAATATTTAGAATATTATATATATATATATAGTATTTGGAATGAAAGGGAGTGGATGAATTAGGAGTGGCAGGAGGTGGCTAATGCAATTAAATTTTTTATACATGAAAGTAGAGCAAATTTTATTTAAATCTGACTGAATCTGTTCTTTTTTGTATTGGAAGTTTTATGTCGATAGTCTATTTATTAAATGTAGTATAAACTATTTTTAATTTTTTTTTTGTGTTTATCAATCTAGTTAAATCTGTTCCTTTTTAAAAGCACTTGTCAAACTTCTTTTTAAATCTTACTGACTCTGTTCTTTGAATTGAAAGTTTTCTACCGATAGTCTATTTATTAAAAGTAATTAAAATTGTTATTTATTTTTCTGTTTTATTTTATTTTTAACTAAATCTTTTTTTTTTATTAAAGCAAGCTCTGGTCAAACTTCTATTTAAATTCCTGACACGTTTTTTCCTGATTTTATCAATTTTTCTCACACGTAAAACGCCCCTAACATTGTCCATCTATGAACAGATTGTACCTTACATCTATACCTATTACCTATTATTCCACAACATAGTTTCACTAATATACATAAACTTCAATAACAACAAACTCTCTTGCAGAACCCAAGCACATCAAGATTTGATCTCCTTGCATTTACCAAGGATTTAATTTGTCCCCTTCCTCCCCCTCTAAATCATCCATTTCGATTAATTCAGTTTATAATTCGGATATATATATATCCAAATATTTAAAAGACACATGTTCCAATACTACCATCCAACATGAATTTCACCCAGGGTAGACTATACACTCATACCATCACTTACTCTTATCTAACTTAAATTTCCCACCCCCTCCCAAACATCTCTACCAATTATCGATTTGTTTATAGATTCGAGATATTTGAAGCCAACAAAACCAATTTAGCATTACAATAACCATACCAACATCTACTCTCTTCCATTCTCGCATAGTTTAACAGCGCCTCCAACTACCCTCTACTTCTAATCTTTTACAGACACACCTTTTAATCCACATATCATATAACACATACTTATAATCACACCCTCTTCCAGAGCATACCATATGTGTGGGCGGAGAAAAAATTTGCAATCATTGTCCTGCGTGCCGTAGAAGGCTACTAAGGGACGGTGGGATAGTTGGGTTTGGCTGCCCACTACACTTATTTTTGTCAGCTTTTGGAGAAGGTCGTGCATATGCCGAACGGCCTTCTCATTTTTCAGCGAAATGTATGAAACGTATGGGTACATGGAATAGTTTAGAGGGAATATAAGTGTTGCGGAGAAGAGGAGAGAGGTTGATGGGTGTATTTAGAAAGGGAAAATATTTGATTTGCTCGCGGTGACTACTGAACAAAGATGCAAAGGAAATGTGAAATGTGCGTGTGCTGGGTTGGAAAGGAATGAGAGGGGGAGAGCAGAGGAGTGCAATTCTGATGAGTGACTTGTGGTATAGAGCTATGGTTAGATTTTGTTGTGTGTGTGGCAAAGTATAAGTACTAGATGGTTAAATTTAAGTTTGAAACAGGTCAAGGTATGTTGGCTTCGTGCACATATGCCACTGAGAGTAATGTTGAATGAGAGTGGATTATTCTGGGATAATCTGAATGATGTTTTGGGGTGAGTAGTAGGAGCTCAGGTTGATTGTGTTGGGTGACATAAATGTTGGATAGGTGATCAAAAAGGGGATTGTATAACAGGGACTTTAGGGTTGTGGGAGAAAAATGAGAATGGTACGGAAGGTCATTGATTGATTTATGTGAGGAGAGAAGGTTGTGTGTAAGTAATACTTTCTTAAACACAAGAGTCTTCATAAGGTATACTAGAGTTGGTGTAGGTAGAGCATGGTATCGAAGTGTAAAGTATGATTGATTATTTTGTGTTGGTGAAAGAAAGAGATGTTGTAGTATGTATTAGGATGTTAAATCAGTGAGGGGATTAGGAATGGAAATATCGGATCATTATGTTGTATTAGCCATATGTAAACATTAAGTTAGTGGGGGTTGATGGAGAAGTGAAGGTGATAAGGAAGGAAGTGGGAATAATTGAAGAGTGAGAAGTTAAATGACAAGGTTAAAGATAAGTATCTAAGAGCGTTGCAAGTAAATCAAGTTGATTGTGAACAAATTGAAACTGAAACAAATCAGAAGCAATAAGGAGCGGTTATTACGCAGTGCAAAGAAGTATGTGAATGGTTTCAAAGTAGGAAGTAAGAATGTAAGAGTGAGTGTGGAATTAAGAGTTGATGCAAGCCGTTAAAGTAAAAAAAAGAAGCGTGGTTTAATGTCGTAAAGTCAATTGATGAGTTTCAAAAGAAAGTGTATGGAATTATATATAGAGGGAAAAAGAATACTAAAGGTGCATACATAGGAGGAGAAAAGAAGAGGTAATGAACAGTTTGGAAGGAGGATGAATGGGGACTTACAAGGAAATAGGAAGATCTTCTGGAAGTTAGCGCGAAAGGTTACGAATGAGATAAGGAGAATCTTACTTAGAATAATGATAGAGAATGGTAGTTTTCAAAACTGATGAAACTGGATGTGAGGGGAGTGTGGGGGAAACACTTCGAACATAAAATTGCCAGTAATGAAGAGGCCATAGTGAATGTGTGTATGGGTTTGATATTGCAAGAAGGAATAGGTTTTGGTGCGATGAGGTCATTAGTAGGAGCGTGTGTGGATGAAATAGATAAATTATTGGTGTTGTAA
>JABUQX010026291.1:0-48911 GCA_015478945.1 Trachelipus rathkii
CCTAGTTCTTCATCGTCGGTTTTGGAGTGTTAACGTTTTCATTAGAGGTAATTGTATTCAGAGTTTAGAAGATAAGGATTTTTTTAAAAAAAGAAAAAAAAAGGAAAAAAGCCCGTATCGTTTTTTATTTTTATCTTGAAAAACTGTTTTTATTTTTGACTGTGATGACGTCATCCAAGGTGGCCGCCATTTCACTATTAACAAGCTGTCTTATCTCGGTCGCTATCTAACCGATTTTTAAATTTTTACCTTGTTGGAGAGGCAATCTTAAAAGCTAAAAGAAATATTCTTAGCATGTATGGTGAAAAACCAATATTTTGGTTGATACCTGTTTTTAAGCTCAGAAAGTGATTGTTTTAGCCAGATTTTGACTTTTTTTTTGCTCTGTGTAACGCTGCGTGGTCATGTTGTTTGGTATGCAATATTTAGGAATCGTAATTATTTGTATTACTATTGGTACTATACTTTTGAGCATACATAGTTTTATTAATTTCATTTCTTTTGTTTTCAGGATGAAATTTGTCTTCTAAAACAGCCAGCAATAATGGAAGGGGTGCTACAAGTTTAGATGCCACCATCAAAGTGGAAAGGGAGCAATAGTATTGGCTACAGTCTCTGTGTGCTGTGTCAGGAAAATGTAAAATAAATCACTTGTCGTTGAATCAAAATCCTCAAAGCAACTTCTTGAAGCCTTTGCCAAACGAAGTAAGTTCGGAGACAAAGTGAATGTTCATATGAGCTACTCTTTGAAATAGACGAACTGACAAGAAAAAATTGGTCGTTGGCATTTATCTTGTTATAAACGATGCACTCACAAGGTACAACTGGCATGATGGAAGCCAAAATTGACAAGATACAAGAAGCAATTTACATCATAAATGAACCTTCTACATGTAACACAAGAACACCATTCACAAGATCGTGCGGTAAACGAACAGAAAAAAATCTTGTTTTTTTTCTGTAACAAAGCAGACTCCAAAGGATAATAATTGTTCACAATTTCAACCAGTAACGCCGGTGCAAAACTATACGAGGCTGTAAACCATAGCAATAATAATCAATTGGAGGTGAAATTTTCAGCGTATATAGACCCAAGGGATGCACATAGTTATGGCATTTTCTGTCACAAAGCATGCTATATAAAGAATGTTGTAAATGTTTTACGCAAGAAACATCAATGTCAAATTCTAGACAATGAAGCTAGTATAATAGATAGTATATCTAAAGTCGATTTCATCAGTTCTCTTTTAGAAGCTTTGAAAGAAGGAAAGGTGGTTTTCATTGCAGAAGAAGATGTGTACAAAGAAATATGTGCAGCAAACGGGATAAAAACCCAACTTTTACGAAAGAAGTACTATGTTCGACCAAAGCAGATCTATCACAATATGTTTCTTTAGATATGGCGTGGATATTGAGCAAATGTGTAAAGTGGTCATCAGAACATACAACGTATTCCGAATTACAGAGTGAATCGCGAGAAAGATATGACATAGAAAGTCCAAAAGTTGACCTGTCAGATGCATTGGATCAAACGAAGGGAGCCACACACATACCAACATGAGGTCGGCTTTAATTCAGCGTTACTGAATGTCCGGAAAGGAAGGCACGAGTTTGTGTCCTACCGATAATACTAGATAGCTCCACTGCTCATTTAATTAAATTAACCTTCCTCCCCTAACTGGAACTTGTCAATAAACACATCTGTGGTAATAATAATTCAAAATGTGTCTTGACTCGACTCGAGTCTTTATAAGCCAGTCCAGCAACTACTTATATCACAAGTTGATCTTCAAATAATTATTTGCGTTAGATTTGGCAAACTATTCTGGAATGACCGATCGGTTCCTTGCCAATATTAGAAATTTGAAAGAATTAGATCCAATATTTGGCATTAGTCTGGATAGTGATAACACAATCAATCAAATCATTACGGGTAGGAAGTTTAGACGTGCGGTTAAAGCACATATTCATACCCTAGTCGCTCTGCAAGATTGCTACTTTCGGTATTTCTTTGAAGAACATGAAAGTGTGAACATTGGTGTTTATAATGAAATGCAAGAGCTACGTCAAATTCAGTGAAACTGGCGAGCAAGAATGTTTTACTAAACTACTCTTAACGATGCAGAAGTGTGGTCTCTTAAGCAAAATGGAAAAATTTGATGAACAACAGGAAGGCCTAAAACCAATTCTCCGCATGTTACGAAAATACATGATCATGGTTGATTGTTCGTTACTATTCTTGAGATATGGCAGGACTGCTCATTGGGATCTGGATCTTTCTTCTCTAGAAGATTTCCTAAAATACTTATTTGCATTAGATTTGACAAACTCTTCTGGAATGACTGATTGTTTCCTTGCCGATATGTGTTCTAGCAAGTAATGAGGTGGCATGAGTTTGAAAAGGGCAACTGGGTAGTAAATAAGTTTAACATACCGTTTTGTGCTCTAGTTAGTGATGAGGCACCAGAACATAAAACAGAGCAATGAAAGTTGTGAAAGGATTGGTTGGAATGGCCCATCAACCGAGGTTCTCGCTTGCTTTTCCTTAACATCATCTGAGCTCCAAGGGGTATCACAAGAAACACCGAGTACGTGTTGTAGTTCATTCAAACCTGAAGACAGAAAGCACCATTTAAATAATGAAACCGCTAATAAAGCTCAAGTTTAAACCATTTCAACCTTATAAGATAAACTGGAGCGTATTGGAAATTCTTTTCAATTCGAGGGTCCCGAGTTCATAAACATAACAACGAAGGCTATATTCAGCAAGCAAATCACATCAGATATTAGCCGAAATGAATCATTAGGAGCAAATTTGTATGAAACCTTCAAGTCAGAGAGATTTCTTGATGGATCAGTCTGTCCCTGGGCACCTATAAAAAAGAATAAACTAAATATATGTTCTACCATTATCAAACAAATAAAAGTAAAGATTGCTGGACCATAACCCGCTGAAAAAAAAACCTTACCATCTGTTCAACCTCACCAAGCAAATAACTGAGAAATAATGACCTACGGAATGGGAGAATTGAAGGCTCTTGATAAAACCATCGCAGTGAAAACCTTTGAAGATCTTGCTGAAGTGTAAACCCAAAAGATCCAAAGGAAATACTGGCAGTATGATGAACTTCATATTGTTTTCGACACGTACTTAGACAAATCAAGCAAAAATCTTACTAGAGGTAAGAGGGTCCATGGAGGTGTAGTAATACAATAAAAAAATAAGCAAGGCCACTGACGTTCCAAAGATAAATATGAAAAAAATTTTGGTACACACTCTTACCAAAAATGAATTAAAAACCTACCTTGCACACAAAATGCTAGTCATGCCAAGAAAGCACCAAGGAAATGTGTTTTTTCGTAGCTTACGGAATTTCTTCGACGCATTGCTCTTTGGATTATTTAAAGAGAAGTCAAGAAGAAGCCGACACAAAAATATTACTACATGCCCTTAACGCTAAAGACAGAAGCGCAGATACACTTCTATTGTTTGCACAATACACAGATGTTTTAGTTTGGCTAGCGAGAAGCTATCCAAGACTTCTGGAACACACATTCTTTGTTCCAACATCAGGCGAGGCATATCAATATAAAACACACGTGTATCAATCGGAGCACTAAAAGCTTCATCATTACCCGGATTTCACACATTATCAGGTTGTGACTCCACAGGAAGTTTGTTTTGGAACTGAAATTTATCATATTGGAAATTATTTATTCCAGCAAGTGAAGAGGAACTTATTGTCTTGCATAGGCTTGGTACTAGTGACTCAGTATCTGATGATATTGTGTATCAGCCGGAAGCATTTATTTGCCGATTTTTTTAGGCACACACCTCAACAACATCACTTGTAGAGTTACGGTGGTCAATGTTCACGGCCAAGCAAGCCCTTGGATATAAGTTACCTCCAACTTGGGGCTCCCTTATACCTGCACTTAAGAGAGCTAATTTTCAAGCACTTGTGTGGTCAAAAGATGATGAAGCAAATCCGGTCATCCCTAATACAGTTGGATACGGCTGGTGTGTGGAAGAAGCAGTGCTTACCCCTGTTATGTGTAAAAAACCATGTGCCCAGGGATTCCTTCTGAAACTGATTAAATGTTTATGTGTGAAGAACCAATCTTCATCACCTTACAAGTGTTTAGCAAGCAATCTGCCTTGCACAGAGAAGCGTAGTTGCAATGCCGATAACTCAACATTTGATAATTAATTTATAGCCACCCGATTACACCGACGGAGATAGTGATGAAGCTGATGAACCAATTGATACTGTGTGCATGTGAAAGCAATTCATAATATTAGTACTTTGTATGTACAGCATATAATATGGATGTACTTTTTTAATGACTTCAATATTTTGTTTTTATATTAATAAAACTTTTCATTATGGGTTTATTATATGCTTAATATAAAAATTTTAACTTTTAAGGGTATCCGCCTTAATTTATTTATCACAATAAAATAAAAAAATGGTTGTGAAAACCTTTTTAATAAAAAATTTTAGAGCTTCTTAAATTCTCTTTGTTGGTTGTGATACATTGTCTGACATGTTTTTTCTGCCTTGCATACTTTTCCAAGAGCGTCTTGCTTATACCCTGTCGGAATCTTTTCATTTCCGTAGTGCTGTTGTGTTTGCTCTTCCCAATGAATTGAATTTGCCCTATTTGCTTTGCCTAGTATTGTCGCTTCCCCTTGTGGAGTGACGGTACCTGACCTGAACAGGAATTCAAAAAAAAAAGTCACTTGGAGAATGCATCTTTTTTCTCTTTGGTCAGTTAAGATTTTTTGATACTTACCAATAAAAATTTTAATTGCATGAAGGCTGCAATGGACTTGTGCAGTTCGACTCTTGTAGTATCATTCTTCCTTTAAGACTTTCGTTTCCCATTGTGATTAAATAGTCACTTAAATAAAATCACAGAAGAAAAATAACTTGTTAGGTTTCTATATTACTTCTTCCACATTACGATATCAATTGGCGAGGGCAACCAGTCTTCGTGATTTTTTGTCCAATAATAAAATTTAAGTATTCTTTAAATACCGTATAAATTTGCACATTATTTATATGAATTGTCTATTATTTATATTGTATGTCATTTATACAATATCATTAAATCTATTTTAATTCTTTTCTGCAAAATTATTTAAAGTTTCCTTTGTTGGTTTTCAATGACATGAAAATGTGGAATGTGAAAAATAACGTCATTAATTGTCTACAATATCGTAATCCTATTCATTGACCCTAACTGCATTAAAATGATGTTTTCATTGAAATGAATTTCAAATAACAGAAAAGCGAACTTGTGTTACTAGGTCGGATCTGCTCAGTGTTTTTAACAATATGAGGTTTTTAAATTGAAATTTCAATTATCACATTTGTATATATACCAAAAATATTCTTTATTTATGTGAGGATCAAGTTTTTTATATAATGAGAAATTTAAAACCTTCTAGAAATACGCTTTTTCTTTTTAGATTCATCACATTACAAATAATTTAGAACTCTTAAAAAGTCAGCGAAGTTTTTTCCTCGCTAAATTTTTCAAATAAACTTTGAGTAACGTATAATTTTGTAATCTCTTAAAATGTGGTATTTTAATAACGCTATTTTCAGCAATTGATCAAAAACAAACATGATCTTCTGTGTTACAATTGAAATGACAAGATTAAAAAAAGCAGAAACAAAGCGCGAATTTGCTACATTGTTCAGGTGTCTAAATTTCTTTTTTAACTGAATACTTCGAATAATTTGTTTTAACAGTACACAATATTCACTTACGAATGTGAAACCTGTTTATATAAAACAAAATTTCACTCTAAAATTACGCTTTTTTTAAACTTTTCACATCAAGATTAAACCTTAGCTAAATACCATTTGCATTACAATTTCAGACATTTATGAAAGTTATTTTGAATTCTTTAAAATGTAGTTATTTTTAATGTACTATTTTCAGCATGCTGAAAAAGTAAATGTGCCTTCATTGAAATGCAAAACTGTTCAAAAGCATGAAAGCAGAATTTTTAATAGTGTGTTAGAGTCTTAAAATTGACGTTCGCTATTTTATGAATAGGAGAAATTACACAGAATCAATCCGGTTTGTTTTATATAACCAAATATTTCATTAGTGTGAAACTTTTTAATAAAACAATTTAACTTCTAAAATTTACGCTTTTTCTCTTAACTATTTTCTACATACACTAAGTATAGAACTCTGTAAAAGTACGATCTTTTTTCTTAAATTTTCAACGTTTAAAATTTAATTTGAATTCTTAAAATAATATGTTTTTACACGGTATTTTCAGCATTTTGAAAAATAATGTGTTTCATGTGAAATGCAATTTCAAAAGCAAAAAGCCGAATTTGTTAATTGGTGTTAGGTGGTCCTAAATTGACGTTTGTTAAGAAATTCCAATATTCTGTTTCTATAATGCCAATTATATTTCATTCAGTGTGGAAAATCTGTTCTAATGAAAAACAATTTTTAACTTCTAAAATTTACGCTTTTTCTTAAATCTTTCAACTACAAATTTAAAAGCTCCCTTAAAAGTAACATTTTCCTAATTGCAACATTTGAAAATTATGTGTTGTAAATTCTTAAAATTGAGTTTTAGCGGTATTGTCAGCAATTGAAAAAATAATGTGTTTCATTGAATGCCAATTTCAAAAAGCAGAAAAGAGAATTTGTTAATAGTTTTAGGTGTCTTAAATTGACGTTTTAATAAAATCTCAATATTTGTTTTTTTATATACCAACACTATTTTCATTAGCCGTTGACTAAACCTGTTTTACATAAACAATAAATTAAACTTCTAAATTACGCTTTTTCCTAAATTTTCACATACAAAATTCTACGAACCTAAAAGTACGATTGATCATAAATCATCAGACATTCCGAAATTATTTATTAATTCTTAAAATCTGAGTTTAACGCGTGATTCTCAGCATCTGAAATATTAAATGCTGTCATTGAAATGCAATTTCAAAAAGCAGAAAGCGAATTTTATTAATGTTTTTAGGTGTCTTAAATTGCGATTTATTTTAATGAAATTCAATATTTGTTTTATCTAATACCAAATAAATTTTCATTAGTTGTGAAAACTGTTTTAATAAAAAAAATTTAGCTTCTAAAATTAAGCCGTTTTTTCTTAAATGTTCACATGACAGATATTTAGGAACTCCACTGTAAAAGTCACGATTTGTCATAAATTTCAACATTTGACAATATTTTAAATCTTTAAATGGAGTTTTTAACGGTATTTTTCAGCATTTAAAAAAAAAGACTGTGTTTCATTGAAATGCAGATTCTTTAAACAAGAAAAAAAGAATTGTTAATAGTATATATTTATCTGTAAAGACATTTCATTAATGAAATTTGTCGAATATTTGTTTAGTATACCAATACTCTTCATCAAGATTTGCAAAACCTTTTAATAAAAATTAACCCCACGTAAAATCACGACTTATTTCTTAAATTTTACATTACAAATTTAGAACTTTTAAAAGTACGATTTTTCCTAAATTTCAACATTTTAAATATTGTGTATGTAGCTATGTACATCAATATTAGATGGAGTTGGACTACCGGGATTTGTTAGAATCGGTCAGAGGCTCGGCGGAGGATAGGGGGAGGTGGGCGGCCATATATTTGCGGCGCCACGCACTAGTAGGAGAGATGGGAAAGTAGCGGGAACCAATTAATACCCACATATGACCCCTTGGCTGTTCATTAGAGCAAAGCAAGGCAGCTCAATGTCAAGAAAGACATCAGAAACAGTGCCGGATTGCCCGATAATGAGTCTATCCGTCAGTATGTGCATCAAATTGTCGGAATCTGTTATTTAAGTGTGAGATACACGCGCAAGATCTCATGAGTGTGTAGCCAGTAGAATCGTATGAGTGAGCATAAGAGTATGGCTGCATATAATGCTAGAGGAGAAATATTCTAGTATAGGCAGGTGAGAAGACCGCAATTATATAACTATTACACGGGAGATCGTCACGTACCTTGTACAGCAGCTAGCATAAGCGTCCTGGCTGGCGTATACTAAGTATATCTACTCAAATTTAGAACTCTTAAAAGTTACTCGAAGAGTTTTACGAGAAGATGTCGTAGACGGTCAGCGCAGCGACTCCAAGTGATGCCATTAGCTCACATCTCATGCTCGAATTAACTGCGCTGCACAATATGCATGCGGATGACTATTCAGCCTACGGAGTCTAATATAGTCATATCAGAGATACGAAATAACGTTTTCAGTTGAGAGGAAAGAACTGCTACTAGTACGATGGAATCCGTATAACAAGTCTATGAGAGACAGCCGATGAGGCCTACGTAACGATCTGAGTTATAACGCGAAGATGTAGCTATTAAACATTTTTTCGTTGTTTGAATGGAAATTTCCAATATTGTTTTCGTATAGGGACCGCGAAATATTACATCTGCTAGATTGTAGAAGGCAGTACCCCTCGTTAGATAGATAAAACCGACGGATATGACAGATTGGAGAAACTACGTTCTAAAATTACGCTTTTCGCACAAAAGTTATCACATTGCCAAATCTCAAGAGAGGGTCGTCGTAATGAAGTGACGACGATTGTCAGCCCAGAGGCCGATATCGTCCAAAGTCAACATTTGAAATAGTTTGGCGTAGAGATCGTCTTCAGGAGACGATCGGGCTGTGATGGACAATAGCGAAGTATAGTGTCACAAACGGCGTATTACTCTCAAGCAGATTAGCAGAGAAAATGATGTGTTTCAGTTGAAATGCAATGCTAAACAAGCACTACATGATAGAGCCGAAGAGTTCGAGATTATCCTGAACTGAGGATTGGGAGTGATGATTTATGAGTCTGTATAGGCTATCGATCAACGATATATTCCATAGAGAGAGGGAGTTATGTATCAAGCACGGGACGGGTAGATATCTAGCGGACACCAAAAATAGGTACGTGGGATCATTCATGCTGTGAAAAAAGACGCTGGCTGCATTACATCACAACGAGAGTTGGATTTGCGAGGTGCCTTATCCACTGTCTTAACAGGTGATCGAGATCACATTTACTATGAGATCACCTTACATCGACAATCGACAAATAAGTATAGAGAACTCGTATACAGAAGGAGGAGATATCAGATCTCTTTGCGCACTAGCGTCTATATAGTGTTCTCAACCGATTATAGAAACATAGTATATTGATAAGAACAGACGAAAATATGAGCTGTCAATGCAGGCAGGTCATTGTATGAAGTCGAGTTGAGATAATAGACGAGAGTAGCAGATAACGTTCGAACGCATCAGATTATTTAAAGCTTATTTTTATATCCCGATATTCCAACTAATAAAAACCTAAAAAAAAAATCAAAACTTTGTAAGTTGTTGGTGGCGAAAATAAATGAGAGAAGCGCGAGAGGAGAGAGTTGATGAACAAGAGGTTAGTAAAGTAAATTCAAATCTTTAGACGTATAATCCTTCTTTCGTACAGAGACAGGCTTATTTGGATTAAAGAGGAGTCTATGTTTTAAGTATTAACAAAAGTCCATATTCATGACAAAAGATTAAAAAATAAGTCAAGTTGACAAAAATAAACATCTAAAGAATGGCTAGTCTGCTACTGGAAGTCATGAGAAAAAGTTGTGCTCATGCCTTTTATCACGTTTTGAAAATTTAAAAATTACATCTGGTGCTGAAGCGGTAAAGTTGGGTACATGAAAGAACGTCCTGCAAACTAGTTGGGCCCTACCTTCATTGTTTACATACATCAGCAAGTCACATAAAACTTAAAACTGACTCCAAGTTACCTAATCATTGGTCATATAAACTTACACAAGTTTAAAAGGTAAGGCTTTGTTTTTAGTGTTTAAATTGCCAAGTAACTTCGGGTTAATCTTTAGTGAAAGTAATTTCTTCCCACCGCGAGGGCGGCAGCGCCTTTAGGCTTTATTAATGATATCAGAATCAATTGAAATCATATTAAAAGGTTAATTATCTATATTTTTCAAAAAAGCAGAAAAGGGAGAAGAGAGTTTCATGAGGTGCCGTGAAATGAACGATCTTATAATGAAATTTCATAATTTAGTTTTTATATATCCAAATATTTTATTATTGTGAAAACGCGTTTTAATAAAACTATTAAGTGGTAAAAAATTTACAAATACATATAAATATTGATTTACATACAAAATTCTAGACATACTCGGTTAAATCAACGTACTAAGGAAGGTGTTTTTCCTAATTACCACAAATGTACCTAGAGTAATTATTTACTAAGGATCTTAAAATTGATATTTTCAAGAGCGTGGGAATGTAAGCATTGTGGAAGAAACAAACATATAGGTTCGATTGCAAATGGACAAATTTAAAAAGAGGCAGAAACAAGCGAATTTCTGAAATCAGCGTTTGGTATGGATGTTTTAAATGACGTCTAGTTCTGAAATGGAATATATAAAAGTATGTTAGCTACCCTAGGTACCTGTATACAATATATTAGTTTGTATACCGAAAACCATCTGCACATTAAGAAAATTTAAACATTCTAAAAATAATAATAATGCTGAGCTACGAATAATTTCCAACATAACAATATCGCATCACTAATGTATAACAACCTGCTTTTATATTAAGAAGAAAAAGTTGAACAAATCCTAGAAATTAACGCTTCTTAAGATTTTTCACATTACTAATAATTTAGAACTCTTAGGATAGTAGGCGATTTTTCCTAAATATTTCACAACATTTGAAATCAAGAAACTAAGTTTATTGACATTAGATTTTAAAATGTCTTTGCAGAAAAATTGAAAAAATGAGTTGTTTCTTGAAACGCTATATATCAACAAAGCAGAAAAAAGGCGAAGTTTATGCAACACGAGAGACCTCTTTATTCCTCTTCCTTTTAGCAAGAATTCATATAATTTTGTTTTAATCTGATATTACCCAAATCTTTCATTAGATGGTGCAAAACCTGTGTGTAATAAATCAATATTTTAATCTTCTAAAATGGCGTCTTTTTCCCTAAATTTTCACATTACAAGATTTAGAACTCTTGAAATCTGCTCTAGACTCTATTATAATTTCAACATTTGAAATTATTTCCTTAATTCTTAAAATTGATTTTAAATCGGCTATATATTTTCATGGCAACGTTGATGAAAACAAAATAGACTCTCAGGTGTTTAGCAATTTAAAGTGCCTAATTGTGAGGAGATCATAATATTGCACGATTGCATAGAGAGAACGATTATTATTCTGAATACTCGGGGGGAGTGCCTAGCTAGTCGAATATCAGCAAGATATTCGAAGTAGATATTGGTAAGGAAGTGGGAGAGGTGCGCTGATCGTAATAATCTAGTCGGGACGTTGTTTCTGGTGCCGATTCGATCAGCATTAAGGACCGCAAGCACTATTGTGTAAGTCAGATTACAGAGCTAATCGGGAACGGGAACCCAGGGATAGTTGGTTTATTATAAAAAAATTTCAAAGACCTTCTAAGAATGAGCATTCGCTAAATTTATTGCACATGTAAAAAAAGAAGAAATAGCTAGTGAAAGGAACTTCATATATTATTTCATAAGTAAGGATGCACGCGGCCGTATACATTGTGTGGAATAGGGTAACATATCTCCTATCTATATCATACATGGAAGATTAAGAAGGCTAGCGAGGAGGGGACTTAAAGATAGTGCGTTTGGAATGGATATCGATAAAGCGTGGTGCGCGTCATAAAATACCTGCGTGACGTCAGAGTGCATGGGTGCTGATTCAGGGAGGTGTACACCGCATCAGGTTATCTACCCGATCATGGTGCGAGTGCTCGATGAATCAATTATAAAAGTAGTAACGAGCAGACAGAAGATATGGAAAAACGTGATGCGCGGGCTACGAGCAGTGTAAAATCTTGAGTATGGCTAGTAGCATAAGAGTGTAGTGATGCAAACACGTAGCGAGAGATGATGAGACTGACGTTCTATCTTGATCTAATATAGCAACTGAGGCTTCTCGAACGCGAAATAGGGTCTCTGATGATGGTGATAGTTGAGATGAGTACATAAGATGATATTTTGATGTAAGCGTGTTTTAGTAGCAAATAAAGAAGATACAGGTGGTGAGCCTTAGTCGTAATGAAATATCAACAGACCACGAATTGCTTTTTGGATCTATAAATTTCGACGCATAATAGAACACTGAGAGAGAGAGGAGAGCAACCGCTAAGATCCTGACAATCTTGATGCATAATATGCTCCAGCAAGTCGTTCAAGACAAAGTCTCTATAGTGGGAGCGGCAACTGGACTGGGATATTAGCATTCCATGTGAGAGAGCTTATAACTGAAACGAGAGAGCAATCGAACGGGCAACGCTGCAGCGTATAGTTGGTCAAGACAGTGCGCGGGAATATTTGTCAAAGTGCACTGATCCTGTAATTTACTAAGTGGAAGGATATGTGAAGAGCTTACTACAATCGCCTGGACTGAGACTAGAGCAGACTAAGAAGAAACGCAGAAGGAGCGCGAGTAAGAGGTAAACGAAAGCGTTATTAAGAAAAGCGAAAGAGCATCGGTAGAGAGCTCTATAATCGTTAAGAAGCTAGTCTCGTAGCTAGGATAATATAGGTAAGGGTATGCTGATTATGCCATTAATAACTACAGACTTAGTACAGTGAGAATTCCTGTATGATGGATAAATCGTTGAAACAGAGAACAGCTATGTCGTCGGAACAAGGAAGAGACTGAACTCTCAATCAGCACTAGTAGAGACGCACTATATTATCACTACTACGCACAACTCATTGGTTACATATGAAATAGGAAGGTATAAGCGTGTATTGATGAGAGATAATAGATTAGCAAACCACGAGATCTTGCTAGCAACCTGTAATCTCTGAGCTCGCTCTCTCTGACACGCATTCTAAGCTGTTCCGTCGCAATTGTAGAATGCATCTGATAGCGGTCGCGAGAGACAGAGTGTGAGAACTCTACATGAGTAGAGATCATGAGGCTATAGTGCAGGTACTTGCAGCGAGGCTATCGCGGGTTGGTTATGGCAAAAAATTACAGCATCTTTCGTCATTGGAAATATCAGAGGATACCATTGCAATTCCGATTCCCAAAAAAGGTACACCTAACATCACGAGAACAGGTCTATGCGATCCTAAGCGCGAGATATAGTACAGATAGATCTCGTGTAAAGGTGCGTGGTTATAAGGTATATCTGAGTTCTTATAGAGATGCAGTACGTTCAAGACGTATGCGACTTCAGATTATTTTACGTCGTGCAGATCAGCATCGCCGAAGCACATAAGTCATGAGGATGTGGATAAAACTCGTTCATAATAAAAAGCTAGAGCATTCGGGATCTCTATCGTTGTGGCCGAGACATCAACTCTCCTATGCAAACAAGCGCGCGGCTGGTCTAGAGAGTGCTACGTAATTCTCTCAGCGATGCATCTGTAACTGAGATTACTAAGCGAGGCAGGTGTACGGTGCTGTAGTGATATAATCCTGGTGGTATCTATACTAGAGCATGCTCTGTGTCGTCGGCTCAATATGAGCATAGCCGAACGCATTCTGAGAGCTGCTATAGCCTAATATAGCAATACTCCGAGACGAAGGCACGTAGGAAAGTGTGCGAGAGTTCTGCGAGAGTAGAGAAGATCGCTACATACGCAAGAATTAGTTTTTAACGGTATTTTTCAGCATTTTGAAAGAAAAAAAGGCCGTAAGTTATGTGATGTATCTTAAGAATGCGCCAGAGTATGCCAGAGAAGTCACAGATAAAGCGGAGATAGGGGGGAAGTATGCCTCGAGACGTGTACGACTGATAATCGCGATATACACGTCTTCGCTTAGGTCGCAGCCGCACATACACACGATGCTATACTTTTCACCATCGTGACAAGACAATGAGGTGGTTCGATGGTCCAGAGTACTACCTATATGAGAAGAGACGCGACTACTTATGGCTAGGACTGCGACGATTGCGTAGGTTTACACGTAGTATTCCGATACTCACTCTTATATCGAAGTATCAAAGAGTACAGCCAGATTGACAGAGTTGAAATACGCGTCACTTTGGCACATGGACTGAGAGAGATAAGATTATCTAACTTTCTAAATTGCATGCTGGCTTTTCTAATATTCGTTCTACCAACAATAATTTTGTAATCATTATCATCGTGAGAAGATACGCAGGGTGTGTTTTGAAATTAACAATAAAAGTAAACTTTTAAATATATTGACCTTTCTTAAAATCTGAATGCTCCACATTTAACATTAGAGATACCTTAGCATATATGACAGCGAGATACGATGAGCTGATGTGAGTCGGATAATTTCTCCTGAATTCAAGCTAAGTTCTGAATACATTAGTTAATATATTGCTTATAGCTGCATGGCGTTGTCATCGTAAACATGAGCGCGAGCTTTTCACAAACATAGCGTATGGAGAGATGAGCTAATTCGTGGCGACATATCAGAGAGCATAAATATGGACTCCACATCGAGATCCATCGCACAATTAACTTATCGATTAAAGTAAAGTCTGACGGCACCGAATAAAGAAGCACAGTACGATTCGCGTCTACAGATGCGCGAAGAGCCGAGGTAACATCTTACTGAGACTATAGGTTATAGAACTCAGAGAGACGGTGTATAGCTCTTCCATACATCGAGAAAGATGTCAGCATAATATAGGTTCTGAGCAAGTGATGTCAATGAGGTCACTTATGGCGCTGCCAAATACTACTGTCTGTGATCACTATGCTCTGCAACCGACGATGACTCACACTGCGGGTCTGTAAAAGAGAGACGCTACGCTACGTCTGTTAAGAACGCGAGCAATAAAACTTCGGCGAGTCAGACCTCGCTCGTGATGAAGAGTGATGGACTACGCGTGGGTGTTCGTAGTCTAGAGACATGTGCTATTTTACCATCAACTAACGGCAGATCGCTATGTTTTGAGCAGAGACACAGCGCAGACTGATGAGAGATATCTGATGCATCTCAAATCTAATATTATCCAACAAAACTTTCATAATAATATTGGAGTAATTTAAGTCGGTATATCAAGTCGGGACACGATATAATCCCTTCATCTAATTAATAGCTAACGCGACCGAGTAAGTCGGCCTATAAGTACCAGTCCTAGAAGTCAATGCTGAAGATATAATATGGCATGCTAGCAAGACTAGTGGAAAATGAGTCACCCAAAGTGTGCTCAAAAAGAGAGATAAGAAATAGGAATTGGTTTAATAGTTTCCACTTCAGGTTGTCTTCAACATCGACTGTTTATAAAGAATATTTCAATAGGATTTCGACGATGGTAGTACCTTAATCTAGCAGACTCCGGTAGACCTAAGTACAATTTACACCAGCGAGCTTCAGAGACGATAGCGAGCTGTGTTACGATCTACATATAAATACTAAGGATTACGTTATCGAAGCAGAATCGTCGTCGTCTATCTCATATATACAGGATTTGCTACGAACGAGCAGTCTCGCGCTCTGACGAACATTTCCACATTACAAATTTAGAACCTTAAAGAGTACAGATTGTCGATCTAACAGTACTTTACACTATATTATTTGGAGATTAGATTCATAAATGGAGACGTTTAGAACGGTATTATCTCAGCATTAAATATAAATGTCTCTTCATTGAAATGCATGCCAGAAGGGATTCAGAAAGCGAATTGTTATAGTTTATTAGGTGTCTAAATGACGCGTGATGTAACGTCGAGCAGAAGAATAGGTCCTATATAGCTAGGCTGTCGATTGCGATACGTTAACTTTATTCAAACTCACTAACTGTGAGTGCGACTATGACCAGAGCGCGATATTGATAAAGCGAAGAGAAGGTGAAATCTTAATGAGGTCTGAAGAGAACTGGTATCCACTCCACTTATATTGACTCTTAAAATTCACATTACAAATTTTATGACTCTAAAATACGATTTGGGCATAAATATCAACGAGTTGGAAATTATTGAGATAAGTTTCCTAAACATATAAGTTTATTGTAACGGTATTACGTTCAGCATATAAAAAATGATGTTTCATTGAAATGAATATATTCAAAAACAAGAAAAAAGAATTTGTCACACTACAGTTTCAAGTGTCTAAATTGAACGCTTTATACATGGAATATTTCAGATGATTGATTGTTTGTTAAATACCACTATTTCATTAGATGTGAAAACCTGGTTTTTTAGATAAAAAAAATTTAAACTTCTAAAAGGGTCATTCGCTCGTACGATATAATTGTACGAGTATACACTATAGCCACTGCCACACGATAGGATACATCGCGAGTCTGGTTCTATGTCTTTTTCCACTGATTCACCGGATATATATGTCTAGATAATTACATAACTTTGATCGTAGGATGTGATTTCTAAGTATGGGACACTTCTTATTAAACAGAGGATCATATCGTGTACTTACGGTCATTTATCAAGGTAAGCATAGCTAAGGAGCCGCAGTTGCGCCAAGTTGACCGAGAAAATGATTAATACGATAAAAAAGAGGAGGATCGAGGGAAATCTGAGTGCTGAGATATGAGTCCGCTTAAGCTAAACGTCTTTCAGCCGCGGGTGTCATCATAAGTCTAGTTAGCACGTTGTCATGAACATTATCGAAATCGTGTCTGAATCTATGTGCGTTTGATTATATAAAAGCATGAAGATTAGAGCAACGGCTAATACCAGCTTATAGTTGAAAGCCTTCGTTTAACTAAAAATATGAAACTCTTCTACAGAAGTGACCATTGTGCGCGTAAGATTTTCACTATTGACAGAGATGTTTGTATGAACTCCATCTAATAGAGGATTGAGGGGAGAGTTCAGTGTTTCAGGCCTAGATGCAGAAAGAGAGACAGCGATCGGCGAACCGCGAGAGGTAGCGAAGATATTAAGATTTAGATCAATATTGGTCAGATAAACATAGAGGAGGTCATAGTCTGATTGTATAGACACAAGCAAGAGCACCGTTTTTCGGAAGCTAGCGTAGGACAAAAATGTAAATCGATGAAGCGGATCGTTAGACCAAGTGCACAGCCATGACGGCGTCGAGACTGATGAAGAGATAGCAGCAGGCATGAGGTCATAGGATAGTAGATGGAGAGCAGCGGAGCCGGACAATGCGACAGAGACTCTACTGCGTCGAGCCACCAGATTCGCAGAGACCGCACTATGTTATCATTCCGGGAGATGGATAAACATCATGAGGATAATAGAGCAGTCAAGCGAGAATGCGACGATGAGAGCATGTTTGATATTATATATCTATATATACTATATATATATATCGTTTGTTTCTTTGTGCTTTCTCATCTTCAGACCATTTATAGCATATATAGCACACTTCAACTGAGGCACTTCATTGAAATTCGTATCGAAGAGATTCTCAAACGACATACGCGACGATCGCCTCGGCATATATACAGGCAGGTGAACCGCTGCCACGCCTAATTACTGGTTCGATACCGACAAATGATCGTGTTTCCGGGCAGACTTAGTCGTTGACCGCGAGAGAGCATAGTTACGAACTCTACAGTGACCGATTTGACATAAATTGTACAAACATTTGGAATTGATTTCCTGTCTATATATGCATAAAACTTGAGCGTGTTTGATAGCGGTAGTTTGCTTTCAGGTAACTTTGAAAATAGCATATGTGATTATTCATTCAAATGCAGGATTCCAAAAAGCAAAGACCGATCAGTTTGCTAATGTTTGCAAGTGCTCTTAAGAATTTTCGAGTATTTTAATAGCGAAATATGCAATATTGTGGTCTTATCTGAGCGCCAAATTAGTTTTCACTAGCGATTACTGATGAAAGAACCAATATTTTAAATATAAAATTAAGATAACTTACTCAAATATTGACGCCTTTTCTAAAATTTTCCACGATATCAAAGTTCCAAGAACTCTATAGAAAAAGGTACGATATAGCTAAAGGCATGTCAGCATGGATTATTGGGATTGAATATCTTATTAGTTGGTCAATATATCTTAACAAGCAAATTGTAAAGTTATGTAACGGTGAGTATGCAATGCACGTTAATTATGGAAGAAAAAGAATGGGTGGAATTTATCATGAATCGAACTGGCAAATAGATCAAAAAGCAAGAAAGAGAGAAATTCGTTGAATAGTTGAAGTGCGAGTAGTGTACTCTACGGTATGTTTTAAATTAGAACGTTGGAATTAAGCACAGAGTTATGCTAGTTATGATTTGTCGCCTAAGAGTAGCAAACGCCCGAAAATAGTCTCGAGTTAAGTAGGTGAAAACTGTTAAATATAAAAAATTTCTATAAATCTAATTATAAGCTGCTCTTATATCTCTTAACTGTCACATTACACAACGTATTAGAACTCTTAAAAAATCGCCAGTGCTATACACAAAGCTCCCCATGAATCCCTCAGTAGTAAACTCTAATAACATTGAGAGTTATTTAACAGACGTGTATCTATTCAGAGCATGGGTGAGAACAAAAGCGATAGTGAGTTGGTCATGTGAGTGCGAGATTCTAAAAAGCCAGACAAGAGAAGATCGTTCGAGTCAACTTAATCAGTATCTCAGGTTGTCTAAAATAGAGCCGAGTGAATAAGTGAAATTCAATGATTTGTTTATATTATCACAGAATACTTTATGTATATTGATAAAGACCCTGGATTATAATAGAAATAATGTGTAAGCTTTACTAGAAATAAAAAAGAGAGCACATTACAAAATTAGAACTCATTAAATAAACTATCAGATATATAACAATTTATTTAGAGCATATTATGAGATAAATCCATATATCAATAGAATGAGTGCTTACTGTGACCACGAGGTTAGAGTATATATCAGCTAATATGAAAGTAGAGAGCGCGTGCGATTATATATTTCTTGCAATGATATGATGGCTAATAAGAACCATAAGAAATAGCGATATTTGCTATAATGAGCGTGTTGTAATCAAGATGTGTTGGATGCGTGATTATAGAGAAATACTGGTGTCAAGCATGAGGAGATATGTTAGTGTTAATGTATAGAGACAGCTAGGAGACAAAAGTCGTGAGAGTGTGTAAATACTAAGGAAAGGTGGCTTAATCTGAGAGAGAGAGAGTAATCCACAATTAGGGTAGAAGGTTTAGCTTTTCAAGATGTCGTAGTTAGCGTTACACTATTATAGTAGATGTAACTCGGTTAGAGCGATAGACAGCTTGTACAGAGGAGTCTGTGTAAGTTCTGCCAGAGGAGTGCATTACAGAGATCAGACTTGTGTGCAGAGCGCTCTAGTGTATACAGGATGACACCTTATTAATTGATACTAGTCAATGCGCTGTAAAATCGATAAGACATGTTAATGCGAGCGTAGAGTGTCGTGATGATAGAATGCGATATAGTGAATTATGTGTATAGATAATGTGATGATTTCGAAATATGGCGGCGTGTATGGTTTATTTGCTTCAGTTCAGAGCATTAGTAGTAGAGTCCATATAGCTACGTAAGCATAAGAGCACAGGAATCTATAATAGCGTCAGTACAAAATGAGGTGAGTATAAGATATTGGTGAATTTCAGTTGCTATTGTACGAAGATTGCATATAATAGACGGCTATTAAAATAAAATTGAGATGAGTGCTAGTATGAATCAGTACTTTGTATATCCAGAATATAGTTTGGATTGTTAGAGAGTGTGTGCAGTCGGAGAGTGACTCTGATCTGGAGGGATTTCTGCTTATGTCAATCTCTAATTATTATTATATGGGCAACTATGTTATTAGGCTAGTGTAGTGTTAAAGCACCAATTAGATGCAGAGAAGAGAGAGATAGTTAACATCTCTATATAAGACGAGTGTGTGATGACGGTAAGATAGCATAAATTCTGATTATAGTTGGTTATCTGAAAAGAGCTATGTAAGTCTAGGATACTACACATTTACAAATGGAATGTAATAATGAACAGATCTACTATTTAAATAAGAGTAAGGCAGTGCTGTGTGCTGCCGTTTGCTCACTATAAGCTTTCACACACTTGAAATATTCACTGGGCTACACATAAGTGTGAGAGAGCTGGAAAGTATACATGTAATCGGAGCTAAATCAGAGAGGTGTGAAAGGGAGGGAGAAAGTACCTTCATCTATGCAAGTTGTCCTATACACATACATAATGGTAGCTAGCTTCATGTGAGGAGTCAAGCACACAAGCCAACAAAAAAGCGCGAGATGTTGCTCAATTGAGTTTTTACTCAGGCTTGAGTCCTCAAATTATCGGTTATTTTGAAATGAACTATTCAAGCTAATTGCTATTCTTATCATACATCATATTCTCTCTTAGATGTGAAAAAGTCGACATTGTTAGAGATAGAAGAAACATAGATTATGCCCTTCATAGCACACATCTCCGACAGGCTCTCATCATTTAGATTTGCGTCACATAACATGGAGATCAGTTAGTAACGTCGCTATGCAAAAATAAGCTGTATCTTGCCCATACGATCTGCAATCTATCACACGAACGATTATAATTATTGTAGTAGAGTCTACCAAAAATGACTTTGAAACGCGGATGATTAGTGACATTTAGAAAACTAAGACTTCAAGGCAGATTTCGAAGCCGTGCTTTCCAGAGTGCTATAGCCAACTATGCAAATCTCTCATATAAAGCAGCAAACACGAGCCGGACACTTTCTGTGTAATCAGGTAGATGCAGGTCTTAAATTAGACGTCCTCGACTGAAGAACAGCACTACTTCAAATAATTGTGTCTTTTTAAATCTCAGAGGCAGATAACATGAAGAGTTCAATCAGAGAAGTTGAAATAATCCTGTTCTATGTATGGAAAAAGTAGTCGCTAGACAGAGCTATAAACGTACCGGGCAAGCTTTGCAGAGCGCTTCTTTTCGTCAGAAGCCTATGCACATCTTGCAAAATGTAAGCACAACCTGTCATGATAAATAAAGCTAACGGACCATGTGGCTCACGAAAAATCTATGAAGCCGATTGCTGAAAAATTGAGGTTCGATAGATCGTTAAAACTGGCGTATCTCGTCTTCAATAATGTAAATGTATCCAGCATTGAAATACTTAATCTTGGCAAGAGTAGGGCTTATAACGATTGAATCAATCGCCCAACGAAGCAGATAGAGACGCGAGAAGATTGTCGTATAGGACTCGGAGTGGTAGTGTCTATAAAATTCGAGCAGAGCCTTCTTTTAACTGAACACTCGCTCCAATCAATTGGTCGTTTGTGATACTACGTAGATGCCTTCAAGTACTAGCGAATCTGTGAACATGCTGTCGTAAAGATAAAAAAATATGTAGCTTACTAAACAAATACCGCCTTTATACTCTTAAATTTTACACATGTACAAGATTAGAACTCGCTGTACAAAGTGAATTTGCAACAATAGAAGTCAGACACATAGTAATGAGAGTAAATAAATTCTGCAGTATAATCATTTATAATAATTAGAGTATTTTAACGGCGAGTATTGCTTCGAGCAATTTAAAAACATATCGATCTTTCCTATGTGACAGGCTAGGCACGGCACATGTGGATTCTCTCAAAAAACGAAGAAAGAAGAAGAATGTGTTAATTGAGTTCTCAGGTCTTAAAGTTGACGTATTATGACATGGAAAGTCGGCTAGATAACGACGATATGATATATCAAATGCTAGCAATCACGATCTGTGAAAGCCGCTTTCGTGTCAAATGAAAAAATGTTGAACGTATCTAGAACTTACGGCCGATGTCACTGTCTGAGGAATTGTACTTTGCAGAATTAGAACTCTAAAATAGCGGTTTTTCCGTAAAGTCCAACATTTGCGAAATATTATAACCCCTAACATATGTCGACTTTTTGTATAACGGGTATATGGGGAGAGACATCTGAAGCAATCTGTCGGAAGAAACAACGTAACTGATCGGGTTCTTTCAGCTTGAGAGAAAAATGCGAAATTTTTCCAGAAGGAAGGCAAGAAAAGGCGAGAATTTAGCTATGAATAGGTGCAAGCGGCGCCCTTATTGGCGTATTTTAGAAATTGACGTTTTTTACGATCTGAAATTGTGAATATTGCAGTATTTCACTAGCTACCGAAAATATTTCATCACTACTAGTTGTGAAGAACGCTGTATGTAACATAAAAAGCATATGTAACTTCTAAAATTAAGCGCCTTTTCTCTAATATGTTCGTCATATAAAATGACATATCAGGGAGCTTGTGAGCAGAACCTGCTGGTATTATAAAATAAAAAACATTTATCTACTTCTTCATTAGAATCTTTATTTTATTTTTACATTACAGAAAAACTTCTCATATAATTACGATTTTTTGCTAAATTTCAACATTGGAAATTATTGGTTAAATCTAAAATTGATCTTTTAACGGTATTTTCAGCATTGAAAAAATGAAGTTTTTCATTGAAATGCAACTTCAAAAAAGCCAGAAACAGAACTTCTCTATCTAGCCAGTCTGCTATCTAGGTTGTTAACATTTTCTTTAATTAATAATATGAAAACTTTAATTAATTCCTCGTATATATCTTCAAGGAATATTCCGTTATAAGAAAACGTATTCAAAGTAAATCCAAACAATTTACACTGAGTGAAATACATCAGTCGGGTCTAATATAAATATGGATAAAAGACTGCTTAAAAGTAGCAAAAGTTTGAGATTTGACAAATTTTCAAACATTGAAATTCATTATACTGCTACACCTTGAGAAGATTGGTTTCTTAACGTTAATTATGTTAGCATCTGAAAAAACGATCGCTCTTTCATGCGCCAAATGCATATAGCAATTAGTAAAAGGAGCGCCAGACAAGCAGTCGTAATTCCGCTCGAAAGAGCTGAAAGCTTGCCGAGCTATGTGCACCAGGTGGTGCATATGAAGTAATTCGTCCGTTAGCGTTATCATATAAATCGATTCAGTCTTAGATCAAAGTGCTCGTTTCTTGAATTACATAAGCCGATAGATACTTAGCATGCAGGTAATTCTTTCAGACAAACGCCCCGCTAGCGTTATAACCGGAAAAAGTATCTAAACTTCTAAGTAGAAAGTTACGCGCCGGACTGGCTCTATCAACGTCTAGCTTGAGCACGGAGACTTTTTAGAAGCTACCAAGATTAGAGCGGAGACCTTTGAAAAGTACTATTTTCTACACACGTATACCTACTCTTTCACCAACAATTTTGTAATTGTAAGATTGAGTATATTGTAACGGAGGTAGAGTCGTCAGCATTATGATGAAAAATGATGTTTAAAATGAAATCGCCAATTTAAAAGTCAGAAAGCGGTTGTAATTAGGTCTTAATGGTGTCGTTGAGGATGAGAGCATTATATAAATCGGAATTTTCGCACATATAGTGGCTGTGTTGCTATATAGCCAAATATTCATCTATGTTGAGAAAACCTGTATTAATAAAAAAATAAACACTATATATAAATAAATTACGCTTTTCTTAAATTTTTACATAAACACTTTTATCATTATAACTATTAAAATAGTTTGTCTTTAAATAAAAAAATTAGCTTCTAAAAATTAACCTCTTTTTTCACTTAAAGTTTCACATTACCCAAATTTTAGAACTATCTTAAAAGTGACGCACAATGGAACTCTAAATCTCAAAATCCACAAAAGTATTCTAAACGGATTTTGTGGTGATGGATTTTCAGCAAATTGAAAAAATATGTTTTTCACTTCAAATAGCAATTTCAACAAAGCAGAAAAGCGAATTGCTATGTTCAAGTGTCTTAAATTCTGTCGTTATTTTCTTAATGAATTAAATATTGTTTATAATATACCAAAATTTAACTTAGACTCTGGTGAAAACTGTTTAATCATACAAAATTTTTAAAACACTTCTAAAATACTAAGAGCCGCTCTTAAGTAAAGACATTCACTACTAACACAAGTTTAAACTCTGACAAATATACATAGTCCTGAGAAATTCAACATTGTAAATTATTTGTTAATTTCTTAAAAATAAGTTTTTAACGGTATAGCGCGAGCATTAAATAATGTGGGTAATTGAAATGCAAGTTCAAACAGCATAAAAAAGAATTGTGTTAAATGCAGTTTATGAGGTGTTATAAATATTGACGTTATTTAATAATGTGTCAATATTATGTTGTTATAGAAAAACAAATTTTGCAATATTATGGAAAACAACCTTTGTTTTAGGATGATAAAAGAATTTGCGGACGATCTCGGTAGAGCGAGAGGAGCAGCTTTTCTTAAATGCTTCACATTACAATCTATAATCTATTGAAAAGATAGTCGATATGTTGTTACTGCGACAAAAATTCCGTACCGAATTTGTCACTTTAGTAATCTTACAAATAAGACACTTTCAACGGTTATGGTTCAGCCCTTGGAACAAAATATGTGTTTCATATGACAATGCAAGTGTGTTTTCGTTGCTTATGAACATAGAGTAAAGTTTCAGGTGTCTAACATGAACGTATCAAATGAAATTTCAATATTTGTTTTAATAATAGCCAAACTATTCATAGATGCAAACCTTTTTAATAAAAACAGTTTAACTTCTATAAACTTTAAACGCTTTTTCCCTAAATCACATACGAGAATTTAAAGAACTCTAAAAGTACGAATTGTCATATAAATTTCAGACATTTGAAATAATAACTTTCTTAAAAAATGAACTTTTAACGGTATTTCCCTCCCTTGAAATCATTAATGTGCTCATTGACAATGCAAATTTTAAACGGAAAGCAGAAAAGCCGAATTTGTTAATAGATTTTCGGTCTGAAAAAGCCGAAATTTATCTATTTCAGAACCACATTTTATGAATCTTAAACGTTTGATAACTTAATAAATTTAGTCATATTAACATTCATTCACCAATATTTCAATAAAGAATAAATAACCATAATTAACAATGAGTTATGAATAAGAATCTTTTGTTTTATTAATTAAACAGTAAAAATTGCAACTTTTATTTATCTATTTGTTAAACTCAATAAACTGTCTAAATTAAAAATTTCGTTTAACTTTTTTAACTATTCAACTGATTTTCATGAAATTTTCGTTATAGATATAATTAGGTGAACTACAAAATTTCAAGATATGTAACGTTCAAGTCAATATACTCTAAATATTTCATAAAATTTAGACAAATTGTAAAAACAAATTAAGAGAATAATTTTCGATTTTGACAATTTTCACCCCTCTTCCAGATATGAAAAAATCTACACCAATACAGGGTTCACACTGAAATTTTGAATTTGATTTCCCTCATAAACCTAAAACTTTTATCTAGTATACATCTAAATGCTGAAAGTTTTTATTTCTGGGAAAGAGTCACTCGAAATCGACAATTCATAGTGAGACCAGATGTCAAATGGTAAAATCATTCTCCAACCCTTCTTCCTTTGTTTTCCAATTTTTCGCCCTTCCAAATCTCTTGCGTTTATTTTCAATCTTATCTACTATAAATCTATCCTCCATTTGTCACATTTTCGTTATCATTATTTTTTCATTTCTTAACTCAGTCCGGACAAGGACCGTGGAATCAGTATCGAAGCCTGTAATTACCAATTCGGTAAATTTTGGAAAGTAACAATCTGGCTTGATAGTAGCAAGTTCCTTAGTAGTTGGAATCAGAATCGCATGATTTGCAATATTTGAAATCCAAATCCAAAAGAAATCAGAATCGAAATAAGAGACTGGTTATCTTACAAACGATTCTAGAATCCTTGTCTGGACATCCTATATCATTTGTTTGTACCCTAAATATCCTTCTTCTCTTATTGTTCCTCATATTTTACCTAATCATAATTATTACCACCAGACATTCTCTCACTAATCTACTTTTGATTTCTCCAAATTATCTTTTTAATAGGACTTACTAAACACAGTCGTTTCCTCGATATTTTCCTAATCTATTCTAAGTCGTCCCTGCAATTTCTTAAAAAAAAAAAAAAAAAAAAAAAAAAATTAAGGCAAATATTTAAAATAAATCATAACTAGGTTGAATTCTTAATAAAATGAATGAGTTAAAAAAGAAATAAATATTTATGCAAAATTAGTTCATAGTTATAGGATTCATTTAAGGTTTTCAATGGAATTTTGTTGTCAAATTTCCTATTTCAAAATAGCTAGAACGTGTTCATCTGCTTCAAAAAGGAGGAGGATTTCGCCTATTACAGATCATGTTCATATTAATTTAGTTATGCACAAACCATATATGATTTTCCAAAAGTTGCAAAATTGCAATGCTCACCACCAAGTTCATATTGCGACTTTCCCTAAGGAACATTGATATCATTGCAAGTTTCCTCAATTAGTTAAGCTATAGTTATATAAATTATACATTTGATGTTTAATTTTGCAGGACATATATAAATTAATTTGCTTACACAAAAAAACAAAAAAAATAACAAAAACAAATAATGCCAATAGTGAATGGCTGAATGAGGAAATGATGCAAGCGTTAAAAAAGATGCATGGTTGAATGTGCTTAATTAAAATCAATGATGAGGTTTCGAAAGAAAGGTATAAAAAAAATACATAGGAAGGAAATGAGGAAGGATAAAAGTTGCGTACGTAAGAGTAAAAAGGAGGTAAATGAACAGTATGGAAGGAGGATGAATGGGGACTTACAAGGGTATAGGAAGCTGTTATGGAAGGAAGTACGCAAGGTTAAAAAAGAGAGTAGGGGGAATATTCATAGAATAAAGAATAGGGATGGTGATTTCGTGACTGATGAGACTAACGTGAGGAGAGTGAGGAGGCAACATTTTGAAAATCTGCATAACATTGGCAGTGATGAGGGAGTGATACTGAATGTGTGTGGGTTTGATGGTGTAAGAAGTAGGTATATTGGGGATGAGGAAATTAGTAGGGAGGAGGTAATAGGTAGAGTGAGAAAATTGAAGAATGGTAAATCAGCAGGCATAGATGGAATTACTGGTGAAATGATGTAGAATGAAGGTGGGATTGTGATTGACAAGATATGGAAGTTGTGTAACAAAGCGTGGAGGGTGTAGTTACGGGGGACTGGAGAAGAGCAGTAATAGTACCTTTATGTAAGGGTGATAAGGAAAACTGTAGAAACTACAGGGGGTTTAGTTTATTGAGTGTTGTAGGGAAGGTATGTCGTGGTATTTTGGTTGAAAGAGTGCAATAAGTGACTGAGGGTTTGATTGTTGAAGAATAAGATGCATTTAGAATTAGTAGATGATGTGTAGATCAAATTTTTACATTGAAGCAAATGAGTGAAAATTAAACTTATTTAGGTTTTAACATGCGTATGACGGGATTAATAAGAAAGCTCCGTAGCAGGTGTTAATGATATATGATGTCGGCGGTAGGTTTCTGAATGCTGATACTGAAGCGTGTGTAAGAATAAATTGAGTGGAGATTGAATGGTTTAATGTCAATAGCGGAGTAAAGCAGGGATGTGTTGTGTCTTCATGGATATTTAATTTATATATGGATGGGGAAATGAAAGAATTTAAGACTGATGGAGAATGGAAGCCAGTGGAGGGAACTTGTTTTGTATGCAGATGATTTGTATTTGGTTTTGTGTGGTGAATCTGAAGAAAGTTTGAAAACATTGGTAGAGGGGTTTGACAGGATGTGTAAAAGGAGAGATTTAAAAGTAAATATAGTTAAGAGAAAGATTATTATCATAGGAGAAGAGAGTCTGCAGTGTGAAATAGTGTTATATGTGGTAGGCAACTGGAACAAACATCCGAGCTTAAAATTAAAATATTTAGGCTTTATTTTGGATGAAAAGGGAATGGATTATGCTGTGTAGTAAGAAAGTTGTGAGTGGTAGGAGGGTGGATGGTACAATTAAATCTTTGATGATGCGAAATGACTAAGTCTTTAGTGCGTTAGAGTTCTGCATGAGAGAATGTTGTGACCAATGTTAAGTATAGTAGTGAAACTATTGTGTGAAAAAGAGGCATAAATCTAAGGTGCAGTATAGTCAGAGATAATCTTAAGGACGTGTTAGGTGTGAGAAGAATTGCTAAAATGAAGAATGAATGTATTAGGGAGGTGTGTGGTATGACGAAAGGAGTAAATGAGAAAAAAATGAGTGTATTAAAGTGCTATGGACAATTGGAAAGGATAGGTGGTAGTCGATTGGTTAAGCGGTTGTATAGTGGTTTAGTGCGTTGGAAAACGCCCGACTGAGAACTCTAAGAAAAAGTGGATTAAAGAAAAAGTGGATTGAGTCAGTAAAAGTGTTTGAAGGAAAGGGATGTGAATTTAGCACAAGCGAGAAGAATGGTGTACATAATAGGAATAAATGGCATGGTTTTGTGAGGTGTCATATTTGTTGGCCTGGCTCTGGGGATGAACCTTGGCATTGATGAGATACCACAGTGGGTGTCTGTCGCGATGTGTGAAGCTCCAGGGTGGATATTAACTGCAACGTGCAAGCACTTAAGGGAATAAGGGAAAGGTGGGGGGGGGGACTTCTTCGACTTAACTATTTTTATTCCGGTGGACGATTGTGCACCCAATCCCCGCCTGTGGGGATAAATGAGGGAATAATAATAATAATAATAATAATAATAATAATAATAATAATAATAATAATAATAATAATAATAATAATAATAATAATAATAATAATAATAATAATAATAGTTCCTTGGATATTTAATTTGTATGTGGATGGGGTTATGAAAGAATTAGCGGTAGGGGGAAGGGTGTTAGAATGATAGAGAAAGGAATTGAGTGGAAAGTGTCCTGCTTATTGTATGGAGATGACTTGGTTTTGTGTGGCGAATCTGAAGAGAGTTTGAGAGGATTGGTAGAGGGGTTTGGCAGGGTGCGTAAAAGGAGGGGTTTAAAAGTAAGTGTAGGTAAGAGAAAGGTTATGGTAGTGAGGGAGGAGAGTCCGCGGTGTGAGTCATGTTGGATGGTGAGCAACTGGAACAAGTATCTTGAGTTTAAATATTTAGGATATAGGTTTGATGAAAAGGGAACGGAAGATGAAGAGTGTAGTAGGAAAGTTGTGAATGGTAGGAAGGTGGCTGGTGCAATTATATCCTTGGTGGATATAAAGGGACTAAGTCTTGAGTGCCCTAGGGTTTTGCATGAGGGTATGTTGTTACCTGTGTTAATGTACAGTAGTGAAACTATGGTCTAGAATAAGAGGTATAGATCTAAGGTACAAAATGTTCAGATGAACAATTTTAGGGGGTGTTAGAATTGATCAAAAGAAATGAACGCTTTAGAGAGTTGTGTAGTGTGAAGAAGGGCGTAAATGAGAAAATAAATGAGAGTACATTCAGATGGTTTGGTCATATGTAAAGGATGAATGATAGTCGGTTGGTTAAGTGGATGTATAGTGGTGAGTGTGCTGGAAATCGACTGGCTGGGATACTGAAGAAAAAGTGGATTGAGTCAGTAAAGGAATGCCTGAAGGAGAGGAATGTGAGTTTGTCTGCTAAGGCGAGAAGAAAGGTGCATAACAGGAGTGAATGGCGGGGTTTTGTGAGGAGGTATGGTTGTGGGCTTTGCCCAGGGAATGAACTCCACATTAATGAGATACCACAGTGAGGTTTGTCGCTGTCTCGTGAAACCCTTGGGTAGATTTTTCTGACTGCGCCGAGTTCTCACTTAAGGGTATGGAGGGGACAGTAAGGGGGGAGGGGAGGGCTTTCTTTTTGACTTGGGCCATGTTCTTCTGCTACTTTTCTGTTCCAATGTATGCAACGCACCTCACCCCCAATCTGGGGAAAGGAGGTAGATATAATAATAATAATAATAATAATAATAATAATAATAATAATAATAATAATAATAATAATAATATCCAATCATATTTTAACGAATAAAAAGAAGAAAATGTAGGTTTTACTTGAGAATTTCTTGTGGAATAATAAATGACACTAAAATTCTTTAAAAGACAGTGATGGAGTTTTATGTTATGAGTTTCCTGTAATGCTTATGATGGAGTTTTATGCTACAAAAACTTAATTCCTAACTAAACTCACAGATGGATCTTCGAAGCAGGTAAGACCAATAATATGAGCAGGATCAAGACTATCACTGATGGTGGAAAGAGGCCTTGTCCCAGACGTATGTCGCCTTCTAATAGTATCCCTCGTACTGCATTCCGTTCTAATAAAAATAAAGTCTTAATTTAAATGGTTGAAATTTTAAAATTACTGTAAAATTTCGTTTAAGTGAGTTCATTACAGCTCACATGAATCTTATTTAAGCAAATCTTTTAATTTAATGACTCCTCCAAAGTAGTATTATTATTATTATTATTATTATTATTATTATTTATTATTAGTAGTAGTAGTAGTAGTAATAATAATTACAAAGTATTTCGGTTTGAGCTCTTCAATTGCCATGTTCTTTTTTAACTTTGAAATTTTAGTAATACCTTTGTAGGCAGAATACTGACTGGGTTGTTCAGATTATATATATTGTTTATAGAGCTAAACATTCCTTAATTTAGTTATCACAAGTTTTACAAGAAAAAAAAAAAAAAAATTCAACGATTATCAAAACTGGTAAAATTGACGGAAACACACATTTAACATATTGGTGTGCCACATGAGACATATTAAAATTAAATAAAAAACTTGAATGAGAAAAGATGTTACATACACTTTGCTTATTAAAAATATGTATACTAGATTATTCATCTAACATATGGAACTATGCAAGAAAAAAGGTGTTTGATTAAATATATCATCATCAAATCCCTTACCTTTGCCTATTAAAGGGTAAACAAGAAAAAATATGACAGGGAATTTTATTTGTAGACACAAAGATCAGTCGTTCATCTTTAACCTTCGAAACCGCATCAGTTCTTAGATATCTGATTTCTCTAGTAGTTGGCATCGAAATCTCTGATAAATTGCCTGAAAGCTTTCTTGTTCTTACTGTTACACCTACAAATATTTAAGAAATTAAATTTAAAATTAAAAAAAACATGCATAAAATATTTGTAGAACCAATATATTTCTTTAAAAAATAACTTAATATTTAGACTCGATGGAAACAATGCATTAAAATAATTTTCTTGTTGTTAATACAAGTACTAAAATTAGTAAAATTTACTTATCAGAAAATTATTTCGTAACGCTATATATGGTTTGGAAATGCTTGTGAAAGTCCCAAAATATTCCGACTTTTGCTCATACAAAGTATGTAGATCATACAATCATTCATTTTGAAGTTAAAAATACAAATGTTACGTACAAACTACCTAATCTTAACAACTAATCCCTTTTTAAATAACAAATAATGGTTATGATATGAGCGCTTGTATATTGTCTTTCTTTTATGGCCCCTCTGGCGGGCAAAGACCAGAGGCCTACCTAATTTCATCAGAATTGGGGAGTTACTGAGGCAGATTCAATTTAAAGGCTGACATGTCCCGATACAAGGCGTTTGAAAGTGCTCAAGTCAAAGATGGTTGGAAAATAGATAAAGGGAGTGTGTTACAGATTTTACCAGCGGGTAACTCTATGGTCGGAGAGTTGAATAGAGAAAGGGTGAGTGTGTAGTATTAGCATTGCACGAACTCTTCTTAAAAAGGTCTTATGAGACTGAAGAGTTCAGAAAAGCAGTGCGTTGTAAAAGCGATAGAATAAAGAAACTCACGCGACAATTCGACGGGTAGAAAGAGGATGGATAGAGTAAGTGAGAGCAGGAGGGTTAATTAGACGAAAAACCATAAACTCCACCATTTCAAAAAGAGCTGTGTGAGAGAAACCATCCCAGATGTGTGAGGCATAATCCATACAGGGTCGAACATCATCTTCATAAAGAGCAAGCAACTGAAGCAACTCGTTTGCGACCCTTCTTCACACCATACAACTCCTTGATGCGTTCATTCCTCATTTTATAAATTCTCTCACACCTAACACGCCCTTAAGATTGTCCATCTGAACATTTTGTACTTTAGATCTATACCTCTTTTTCAAACCATAGTTTCTTTTATTTAATTATTTTAACATTTCCTTTTTACAGTAGCATTATATATATATATATATATATATATATATATATATATATATATATATATATATATATATATATATATAATATATTTATATATTATATATATATATATATATATACACACACACATATATACCAGTAACACTTGTTCCTAAACTTTCACAACTGCTAAAACAATGCTGCCCTTTTTCTGTCAGAGATATATGATGAGAAGTTCGTTTCCTGTTATTTGGAGGGCGCTCAACTACGTCAGTTGATGGACATCTGAAAAAAGTTATATAATATATACTGTATTAGATATTAGTTTAAAATATAATTATAAAAATGTTTGACATCTGACAAATAATTTCCAAATCTTAAATTATTAATTCTTCTAAATTCCCGTTTTACATCAAATGAGGGAATACTTAAAAATAAAAATATATTGGGCCTAACACCTTTTAAAATGACAATCATTAATTAAATAAAAAAAAAATTTCCTGACAAATTTACTAAAGCATCAAAAGGAACTATGAAAATAATGCCACAATATTGTAATTTGGTATAAGAAAACAAATTAATTAAAAATGCTACTGTAAAAAAAAAAATTAAAATAATTAACCCAAAAAAATACTACGAACTCCAATCAACATGGTTAATGTATTACGCAAAATTGTCATGATATTTAAGGTAGCTATAGATGGAATTTACTGGGGAAATGATAAGAATGGAGGTGAAATTGCGAGTGACTGTGATAATACCGTTGTATAGGGGTAAGGGTGACAAGGAAACTGTAGAAAGTTATTTATAGCTGCAGTTTATTATTATTATTCTTATTTTTATAATTAATTTGATTATTTTTATTATTATTATTATTATTATTATTATTATATTATTATTATTATTATTATTATTATTATTATTATTATTATTATTATTATTATTATTAATGCATGAAATGAAAAATAGGCTCATAGGAAGTAATCATCACCCCAGTAGACATTTTCAGTTAATAATGGAAAATAATAATATCAAATCACATGAAGAAAAAGGCCACCAGGAGTTATTGGGTTGCTACATTTGTCTAGATTGTCCTTTTTGTCTGATTTGTACTTTTTATAATTGAAACTGTTAATTTTAAAAAAGGACAACTTATTGTTTAAAATGAGAAGAAAATACATACAATAATTAATTTTGAGATTCACAACTAAATTAAGAATTTATAATGAAAATTTAAATTAATAATAATAATAATAATAATAATAATAATAATAATAATAATAATAATAATAATAATAATAATAATAATTATTATTATTTTATTATTATTAAAGTGATTTTAGTCGTGAAGCTCTAAATTAATTTTCGCCAGGATTTTTTCCAAAATATCTTTTGACTTTTCACGCAGAATTAGCTACTTTAAACTTTTTTAAATGATCTATTTAAAAAAAAAAAAAAAGACAAATCTGAACAATCATATAACTTAACTGGACAAATTTAGCAACCAAACCCTTTGGGGGCCTTATTCTTCAAATGGTTCATAATATTTTTTATAATTGTTATTGTACATTATTACATTTTCTTTTTAATTGAATAAATCTTTTTTTAATTTATTATTATTATTATTATTATTATTATTATTATTATTATTATTATTATTATTATTATTATTATTAGTATTATTATTATTTTTATTATTATTAACTTTATTATTATTAACTTTATTATCATTAACTTTATTATTATTAATAACTTTATTATTAACTAATCATTTTCATTGGTTTATCAATATATAATAAAGTTTAAATTCTTTTATTATAACCTGGAAAATATATTTTTTAATAAAGTGGAAGACAAACCACCAATTCCATGACTCTTTAAAAAAGTCAAGACCCCATCCTTGGTAAATACTTTTCAAACATTAATCAAAATATTGTTAAACAAAGTAGTGTTAATCAAGGATTCCTGTATAATGATGCACATTTTTATGTTATCCTAATACCTTAGAGAATTATGCTAAACAATGAGAATCATACTAACTTTTCTTTCAGGTAATATTGCTGGGAAGTATTTTCAGAAACAAGATTCTGGTCAATCAAGCTTGGTTTCTCCTCCTCATCAGTAAAATTTCTTGAGTTTTTACTAGACTTTAATTTTTCTTTAATAGATCCAGTCGTTGAAACTGCTTCAATTTGATTTTCTTTATCATGGGAATCATTAAGATTATTGTTTACTGGTTTACCCATGTTATAGTATCGACCAAGGTTTGTGTCTCTGTGAGTTCCATCCAAAGATATGTTAGAAAGAAAGGTCAAAGCAGCTAGTCGTCGTCTTGAACGCTGCCTATTAACAACTGAAGTCATTTTTAATTACTGAAAATATATATATTATATATTATATATAGTATATGATATACCGTATATATATATATATATTATATTAGTATATATATATATATATTATTATATATATATATATTATATATATATATATTGATATATATATATATATAGTTGATGAGATAACCACAGTGAAGATTCTTCCGAGTCTCATGAAACCTCAGGGGTGGATTTTTCTGACTGGGATGATTCCACTAAGTGTATAAAGTGGGATGGGTAAAGGGGGCTTTCTTTCGACTGGCATCATGTTCTTCCTACTGACTTTGTTTCTGGTGATGCTACGCACCTCCCCTGCGCTCTCGCGCCCCCCCCCCCCCGCCCAGCACTCCCCTGTCGGCGTTGGCACTCCCCCCGACACGCCCCCCCTTCGCCCCCTCTCCCAAGTCTGGGGGAAAGTAGGTTAGATAATATAATAATATATATATATTATATATATAATATATATATTATATATATATATATTATATATATATATATATATATTATATATATATATATATATATATATATATATTATATATTATATTACCGGTATATATATTTTACCTTACCTTCTCAGCCTTTGCTACCCCTTCATGGGAGGGGCCACTCTGCATCCAGGTCCTTAGCCGACGCCTCCGCCTCCTGCAGAGATCTCCAAGGATGAAATGTTCCAGATCTCTGGTGAGAGTTAGGCAGGAGAGAAAAAAGGGGCTGTGTCTCGAGAGCCTGGTTTAGTTTTTGCCACAAAGATGTTTTGTGGTGGTTTTTTGGTTGAGTTTGAATCTCGTTTGTAATATTGCAAAGTTAGGGCAGTGCTGCATCTTAACTTGGCCAAGAATGAATGACTGACTGTTCTTGTTGAGAGTTGAATTCTGGTGTTATTTTTGGTGGGTGTTTGTTTTAGAATGTTGTTTGTGGTCTGGCATCTTAAGTAGTTTTCTGTTAGTGTCGTGTAATATGGAACCCAGATGTGTTGTTTGGTGGAGGTGAAATGTTATTTAGAATTTGTTTGTGCAATATAGAGTCTTGGTGAAGAAGGAGGTTGTTTGAGTCGTGTGGTGGATGGGGTTGAGCAGGACAATGTCACATGGTGTTGGGGTTTTGGTTTTTGGCAAAGATTGTGAGCCTTCATATCCAGGTGAGTGTTCGATGGGTAGTATTTTGATTTCTTTGTTAGGTGTTGTTGTGGTAATTGGTTGATGTGGCATTCCTGTTATGATTCTTCCTGTTTTTTTGTGTCATTTGGAGTTTTCTTTATGTTTTTTTTGTCAGTAGTAGGTGCTAAGTTGGAGAGGCGTAGTTTAGGAGTCAGAATTACAAAATATTGTTTGTATATGTGGTGGTGTCTGTTTATTGTTTGTGAAGTCCGTGTCTCACGATGGTTCTTAATATGTTCGCAGTTTCTTGTTTGCAGATGAAGCTATGTTGTCTGCGTGTCTTGTGAATGTGAGATGAGTGTCAAGTGTTATTCCAAAGATTTGTAGAGTTTTGTTGCAGGGTATGGCAATGTTGTTCAAGTAGACTTTTGGGTGGAATGAGGATTGGCGTCTGAATGAAGTTTTGATTGATTGATTGTGTTTGGTGAAGCCGACATTCCTGTTGTTTGTCAGCCATGTTTGAAGTTGGTTAAGTGTATTGTGTGGTCAGGTTTGTGGCCGTGTTATGTTCTGGTGTGTGGTGGCTATGGTAATATCATCTGCATAGGTTGTTATGATTGTGTGTTCTGCTTATGGTTGTGGGAGATCAGAGGTGAATAGGTTGAATAGTGTGGGGGACAGTAATGTGCCTTGGGGTACTCCGTTATTGATGTTTACTATTCTGGATTTTGTAGGTTTGTTTGCATTTGTGCTGTTCTTCCTGATAGGAAATTGGAAATCCATTTCTTTAGGTTGGTGGGGATATTAGATATTGTTATTTTGTAGATAAAGTTATGTTTACGTTAATTAGTATTTGATACTTTCGGTTTATGTCGATTACTATGATTATTGTTTTGTGAGTGGATTTTGAGTTTAGGCCATTGATGGTGGGTTGCAGTTGAATGGTTTTATTTGAAACTGTGTTTGAATTTGCATTTGATGATGTGTAGAGCTATTTTGTTTAGTATGGTTTTTCTAGTAGTTTGCATAGTGTTGATAAGAGAAATGGGGTGATATTAGAACATTAAAAATAAAGACAGTAAGATTCCACATGAGCCTATTGAGACTGTCCCAGTCAAGCCAATAGAACCAATCATCAAACAACTTGTTCATGCAAATCTACAAAGCACCTTAGTAGGGCTTGTCAATAACTTACTTAGTATACACAAAGTCTAAAACATGTTCATGCAAATACATAAAGCACCCTAGGGCTTGTCAATAACTTACAAAGACTAACTAAAAGAAAAAAAAAAACTATAGCTAAAGTACGTGCTAACCATACTACAAGCTTTAATAACCTTACAGTAATATGCAGATTAACCTTAACAATTACTGTAACTAAAAACCTGCCAGGTAATAGTAGCACAGATGGGCTTTAACCCCGATTTTTATAAAAAACAACAGGATATACTCTAAAAAATAATAATTAATAATAAAAAAAGGAAAAATAAGGAAAAAAAGTTTTAAGCCTCTCAAAGTTGTTAAAACTCCCATACGAATTTCTTATAGGGGCCTATATAAAAAAAATTACAAATTACAGGATATATTCTAAAAAAATAATAATGAAGCATAAAAAACAAAAACTGATTTAAATCTTTAGAAAAAAAAATTACAGCCTCTCAAAGTTAAAAATTTTCCCATAGGCTTTTCTTATAAAAAAAAATTAAGTGGGCATTGTGCTCGTTTTAGGGCCATTCTAGTTCAATTATAAGATTTGCTAAGTATAGGATTTTCTGTGTATACTTAACAAAACATCATAACCTGTACGAGAGGGCCTGAAATGAGACAACCTGGATGGATCATAAATGAAAAGTCTATGAAAGTTTTAACAAGTTTGAGAGGCTGTAACTTTTTTTCCTAAAGAGACTGTCATGTTTGTTTTTTTGTTCTTATATTCATTATTATTTTTTTAGAGTAGACCTATATCCTGTGATTTTTATAAAAATCGGGGGTGAGGCCCCTCTGCGTTACTATTACCACCTGCCAAATTGGTTTAGTCAAAATACATACTACAAACGATACCCTAACCCACGGGTTACCAGATGTGGCTAATTTTAGCCATTGTGGCTAATTTCATAAGTTGCCTGCTAAAAGAAAAAATAATTTTTAGCCACTCGTTTTTTTGGCTATATTTTGCTAATTTGTGCTAGGTGTTAAATTTCATATAATAGATAGAATATCAATTTCCAAATTGTCTACATTTCAATAATTCCCTTTTTATACACAATGTAACCAAGTTTTTCAATGTACATCGAGACTATGATCGAGATAAGCGTGCCAATTCTATTGTTTTCTAATCGGAAAATATATTGAATGATTGTTCATAAAGATAATCCGACCTCCTAGAAAAAGGTGAATATTAGTATAGGAGGGGCAATAAACAATCGAACTCCGAACTTCATGGTTAATTGATTAAAAATAATGCCGGGTTTTTGCAAATCTTGGTCATTGTACCAGATATCTCAGTTTAAAAAAGTTAATTTGGTGATGCATGAAAAGTCAGCAAAACATAAGAGTAATGAAAAATGTTTAAAGTCCTCTAAATCCATTTCACAATTTATGAAGAAAACGACTGTAAGTCATTTACAGGATTTGATATAAAATTTAGTATGGCTATTACGTGCCATTGTAGTATTCGATCAGTTGATCACTTAGGTAAAATTGTTAAAGATTATTCTAAAGGCAGTATATTGGAAGATTTGAAACTCCATAGAACAAGGTGTGCATGCCTAATTTATAATGTTATAAGCTTGTCTTTATTTGAAGAATTAATCCAGAAATTAAAAGAAGTGAAATTTTCTTTGTTTATTGATGAATCTACAGATAATTCATCAACAAAACACTTATGCCTGTGTGTAAAGTTTTCCCCCACCCCCCAAAAAAATAACAATTATTGTAAAAGGCCTAGAAGTACCCTAAGGGTATCTTACTATATAAAATTATTTAATTAACTTCTTATTGATTTGAACCCGATATATATATATAGTATTATATATATTATATATAATATATTATATATAATATTTTTGTTATATATAAAATATATATATATATATATATATATATATATATATATATATATATATATATATATATATATATATTATATATATATATTATATATAGTATATTATATATATATATATATATTATATATATATATTATACTATATATATATAATATATATATATATGATATATGATATATTATTTATATATATATTATTTATATATTATTATTATATATATATATATATATATATATACTATATATATATTTATATAATATATATATATATATATATATATATAGTATGTTTGGGCTAATTATGGCTAATTTTTAACCAATCTGTGGCTAAACAATACAAACCATCTGATCCCTATACCATCCATATACCTATCCAATCCTTTCAATGTTGCAATCACGTTGCACTCGACCTCCTGTGGAAACCTTCCAAATTATTAATCTGCCTGCTGAATGAAGTGCTTTCTTCTTAATTTTCTTACTATGCCCTGGTCTCCCGTCCGTGCTCACTATGAAGAATTTATGGTCTCTCACAACATTCTAACCCTTCAGAAAGGTGCTATAGGATAGGAGTGGGCATGTGGAGAACGACTCTGATTCATTTACATGCTGTATTAAAAATAAACTTTTAATTTACAAAAATGGTATAAAACAATTATTTGAAGTTTTATTTACTTACATTCTAAGTTAATTATTTTCCAATAAAAAATATAAAAAATAAACGCGTACGAAAAGCATAACAAGTTTGGCATCAACTTTCATTTTATTTTATTATTATATGTAGGGATGAAGAATACATGTGTCAAAATATGTTTCAGACAGGGTTGAGATGTTGGAGAGTTTTAGTCACAGATTAGGCGAAATTTAGCAAAAATTAGCATATATTAAATTATTAGCTGCGTTTCCAGAAGCCCGAGTGAAAATCGACTCGGAAACGCTTCGAATGGAAAAAAATTACATTAACCAATTAGAGAACAGGAAATTTGAGTACCTGGAAACGGCCGAGCGCTCCCGTCGGATCAGCTGACAATTGTAAATAATATCTTATACTTATATGTATTCTATTTTAATGAAATGATATCGATATTATTAGTCATCCTCTAATAAATAAAGTTAACTAAATAATTTTGGCAATGCCATTTCCGCACATGTTTGTAAAAAATTTGTTGTAAACAAGTATTTCCCCCGATCCGCGCCCGTTCATTTAATTCCGAATCGGAGGATTTAGACAACGGGCGCCTGCCTGTGACGTTTTTACGTGACGTAGAAGTGCGCAAACGGGCTCTTGAAACGATGTATGTACGCCTGTGTGCCCGCCCGGGCTTCAGTCGGGCTTCTGGAAACGCAGCTTATATTATTATTATTATTATTATTATTATTATTATTATTATTATTATTATTATTATTATTATTATTATTATTATTATTATTATTATTATTATTATTATTATATTATTATTATTATTATTATTATTATTATTCATCGCCCCTGGGCCCCCTCTTATTTTGGGGGTCCATGCCACTTCCAGAAACCTAGCGACTTCCACCGGGCGAAGCCACAGGTCTCTCAGGGAGGAAATCTGATGGAGCGTTCTGTAGGGGGTGAGTAGGGGGCATCTTCGTAGGAGGTGGTCGGTTGTTTCAGCCACTATTAGGCATCTTCTACAGAGTGGAGAGGTTGCATCTTGGAGTTGAAACCTGTGCCTGTATTCCTGGAGGCCTGGTATAAAAACAATTATATACTTCCACATATATATCTCTTCTATTTTGATTTTATTTTAGGATATAAAATCTATTATATACTTCCATATACGTCTCTTCTATTTTTAGTTTTAGTGGATTTTGTATTTTGTCACTATTGGATATAATTGTTCAGAATTCACCAGATACAACAAAAAAGGTTCATTACTATTCAAATAACGATCCTAACTGGTGCACATGTTAAACTTAAATTATTAATCAAATGTTAAAGGTATGGAGGTAAATTGTCCTTTCTATTTCAACTATTTCAAATCAATCTATCTCTATTCCTTTTACCTTCAACTAATCAATTTACCTACTAAATTTAAATAAGTGCTATAACTACAGCCTCAGGCTGAGTTACATAGGTCTACAAGAACTTATCGAAGAGCAACAAAATCTTTGAAAAACAACAAACTCAAGGTAAGATCATATAGATACACAATTGTTCAATTATATATTTTTTAATTATTATACTGGTTGATGACCAGATCTCAATCTCGATAGTGAGTTTTGTATTTCTCGTGGAAGAGTATTCTGTGTTGCTGATATTTCCGGTGGGCGATAGTTTATAAAGTGATTTTGTGGGCGATTGTTGAGGTATTGCTGAGTAAATTATGTGTGAATATGTTTTGAGAGAGATGTGTTGTTTGGAGGAGGGGGTGGTTCTGAAGAGTTCGCCGTAATAGTGGACAGCGGAGAAAGGAGGAGATTTTAAACGGTGTATAGTGTGATCTTGTAGATAGTTATGGCATGCAGTGTTTCTTTCAGGCATACCTCCGGGGGGGCTTTGCCCCCCGGAGACAGTCGAGTGCCCCCCTGGAGAAAATCGAGCATGAATTAATTTTGCCGTAAATTACAAAATAAAGCAAATAAACATTAAAAGTATGTTTAAATCTTATATTATCTAGCGATAATAATAAAATCAGTCAGAAGCAATGGAAACATGCTATATCTGGCCATAAACTAGGCAAATGTTGTCAATTCTGACTCTGAGAAAATAGGTATGCCGATATAAATATCTTCGGAAAAGGTCTATAGTTAAGGAGTGGCTTAGTTAATATATATGTTATTAGTGTTTTTTATTTTTCTCATGACTATTATATATATATATATATTATAGTTATATATATATATATATATATATATATATTATAATATATATATATATATATAATTATATATATTATTATATATTTATATTATATTATATAAATATATATATATATATATATATATATATTGGATCTTGGGTCAGTCAAATATTTCTATTTGATGTTGTATCACATTTGTTGCAATTTGCGATTTGGGCCTCCATTTGAGTGCCCTGCCTTAACAATTTAACAAAGTAAACACAACAAATACAACCCTAATTCAAAGTTCTAATTTTTTATTTTCAAAAAAAATATACGACTTTTTCACTTGGCATTTCTAAATTTTGATCGAATTCTGATAAAAATGTTACTGAACGCTGGAACAGAGTAAGAAAATCTTAATGAAGACCCCACAAAAACAAAAAGTATATTTATAATATATTATATTATATATATAATATTATATATATATATATATTATTATATATATATATATATATATATATTATATATAAATATATATTATAATATATATATATATATATATATATATATATAATATATAATATATAATATATGTGTGGTGTGTGTGTGTGTGTGTGGGCGCTATCTTTTTGTTTTACTTTTATAGGTAACCTTTTCTTATTCGGGATCAATAAGAACAACAATAGACTTTTTAATTTCAGTAGCGCAGCAGCAGTGACCTAGTAAAAGAACTGAAGAGGAAAACGCGCAAAACGTATCAATTTTCACAAATTAAACCTGATTTAAAGAATGTTGAAAATAAATGTGCATTATCATTCAGCTCACATTACGCCAAATTGTCTGACAAGACACGCTACTGACAATAAACAATGGACAGAAATATAGGTTTGGCTTGGCAAACAGGAAGATAAAAGGAGGCGCGTTTTTTTAACTGTGCAAAATCTCATGAAAAATAATGCAAATGTTCTACAAAAGACAGGTGGGATAATGATAACCGTTCCATTTCACAATTTCAAAAAGCTTTAGGAAAAAATGGGAAATTAAGAAGCATGAACACTCTCAGCTTCACCACTATGAAGTTAAGATAATGGATAACCCTCAGGAACAAGCTATGCAGAAACCGATTCACGCTCAAATTGTTTCAACAGAGTGAAGTGAAAGAGACTTAAATAGATGTAGGTTTAAAAAAATACTTTTGCGAGGGTTGTATTTTTTTGGTAAAGGAAGAAACAGCTTACACTACTAAATATCAAGGAGTTTGAATGAAAGTATTTTGGACAAATTGATAATGATGATTTGCAAATGAATACAAATAGAATTAGGTCGAATTACAGCAGCAAGGACACTCTCGGTGAACTTCTGTTATGTATTGGCGAAGTTTTGCTGCAATCTTGCAAAAACATTGACAAAAACAAGAAGGTCTCCGTTTTAGATGAGAGCACTTCTTTAGAAATGAAAATGGATGCTGATATAATGTTAGAGAATGAGGTAATCCCGTAGAAAAGAGTTTCCTTGTCATTGTTAAAATACCCAAGGAAAAAGCAGAAACTATATTGCAAATGCTATTCCTAAGGAGCTGACTGATCTTGATTTAAATTTAGGACAACATTATTGCTTTTGAATTTTTTGATGGTGGCTTCTAATTTGGCTGGAAAAGTTGGAGGTGTAAAAAAAAAGAGGCCGTTTCAGAAGAGGCACACAAAGAAGTTCTCTATGTCACTGTAACACATTATATTGTCCCTGGCAGCAGCCTTCTGCAGAAATAAAAATCAGAAGGCCAAAAGTTTTTTTTGTATTTTGAAGCACATTTAAAAAGTGTATAGCAAGTCGCCCATAAACTCATTAATCTGCATCCTACGCACAGTAGCAATCAATGATTCATCATCAGGTGCCTAGAAGCATGGTCGAGCCAATGGTTATGCCTCATTTATAAGATAGTGAATGCTTGTCTTCAGGAACTTAAAGCAATTTTGCTGGGCTTTGTGAGCAAATCCAAGAAGGAAAGACCTTGCCACTCACTTGCAGGGGGTATCTTGCTGGAAGTAAAAAAGGAGACTTATCGTCACCTGTTATGTAATGATTGAACTCCTTAGTGCACTCTCTTATCTTAGCAATGCTTTGCAAAAGAAGAACTTTAGTATGACCAAAGTCATCCCCCTAATTACTGGAACAAAATTGCACCTGCAAAAAATTGCAAATCAGTGTGGGGACGTCAATAGGGACTTCCAAAAAAACGTTCGGTGTGAAATAATGGAGAAGTTTGCATCTGAAGTGCGCGTGGTTGCTGATGAAGATAAGAAAAATGCATTTAAGGGAATGAAAATATACTGCGATGGTGTAAACCGAAGAAATTGAAGAAAGGTTCAATGACAAATCAATTGATAAATTATATTTGCTAGGCGCTTTGAGACGTTTCAGTCGTTAACAATTACCGGATAATGAAGTTAGAAAATTTTGTGCATTTCCATGCTTAATGTGGAAGGTGTACTAGCTGACTGAAAATCCTTCATTTTTTATTATCAATTCCAATGCTCGAAAGCGATAATATTTGAGCAGATGAAATAGCCATTGGTCCGAAAATATTGAAAGCAGACTGGGAATTTTGCGGTTTACAAACTCTGTGAAATTTTCAAGTGATTGCTTAACGATAGCTACTGTTTAAAGATCGTTTCAATATACTTGGTTGGTCTTGTAGCAGTGATATCTAATTGCTTGCTTCAATATCCCAAAACTTCTATTGTATGATGATAATTCTCGAGGGTCTGGAATCCATCTGAGGATTTTCTAGAAAAAACAGTAGACTTGTATGCGACGAAGAAAACTCGTCGTAAACGATTCTCCTTTAAACTTACTTCTTTAATACCCCTAACTTACCTAAGTATCTACGTCGGGAATATTATAGTAGTGATGTACATTTGGTATGCTACCCCCTTTTCCGATATGATTTGTAATAGACCTTACAGATCTGATACTTGGATATAATGAGATATGGGATAAGGAAGAATCCGTGTAAATTTCAAGTCTGTAGGATGTATATAGAGGGGGGTCACCCCCGAGGTTGGCTGCGGCGATCTGGCTTACGCGCGCATTGGTAGCTTCTGAGCGGATGAGTTTAGGCCTAACGAGCGTTTGGACGACCGAGCACCTGGAGGTCAAACAGACCAAAGGTCTGTTTGACCGACAGACAATTTTACTATCTGTTAATCTACACATTAATTATTATTATTATATATTATTAGCATCGAAGATTCGATTTCCGAAGGAATCGAATTCTGTCACAACACGACTCTCGCTACACGCGGACTCTCTTTTTTACAGCCACAATCAGCACCCCAGCCGCGATTACGTCAGCGCGCGAGCGCGCGCGCGCACACAACACACAAACATCACAAAATTATTATTGATTACGTCGAGAAGTGAAGAAGTGGAAACAGTTTTGATATATTTTTAATCCCCTTCAAGGCATCCTTCGGCACCTTCTGCGTCTCCATCGTCAGCGTCTTGCATTGCGTTCATTCATCTTTGGTTCGCATCCCTAGCCATCGACTCAAGCTCCACGCAGGGTTTCGACTGCCGGCCGCGACTCGGCTCCGGTTCCGGCTCCGACATTAATCATCGCATCGCCGCTGGGTCCGGTATTATTTTATTATTATTTTGGATATATTTCGCCGTGGTTTCTTCTCGCATCCGATTCCCGAGTCTCGCAATATAATCTACATCAGGGTCAGGGGTTACTGTATCAGACTAAAATTTGGAGGGGTAGTTAGAATTGGCGAGGTACCTCATCGGTAGAACGCGTGTTAACGTCCCCGTGTGTCCCGATAGGGGATCCACCCCCATTAAAAAATTTGAAAGTGTTCGTAATTGCGCCTTGAAATTTGGTTGACGATTCAGAGCTGACGTCTTCTAGAACAACTTGTGTACATGTTGGAATTGATAGAAGCTCGGCTCCGGCCACCGGTCTGGAGCCACTGCGGATGCGAAAGTTATACAGTCGTATAACCAACAAATGTTACGTGTTTATAAGGGTTATCGGAAGGGTCGTAACTCGAAATAATGAATTGGTTCCCCAGGTCCGTGTAGGTGTCTAGGACCCCCCATATAAGGCGGGTCCCGACTGAAAAAAGAACACAGCAGAGGGCAAAAAACAAAGGAGGACATGAAGGGAAAGAAATGGAAGAAAGGAGTCTGACTCGAGATCAAGAAGGGGACAGCATGCAACCGGTCTGGCTCCGGTGCGGTGGTCGAGTTTAACTTAAATATTGTCGTATGATACCATGTTGGTGTCCGTAATATATGTTTATTGGGTCTGTAGCAATTATGATAAAATAATGGTTTCAGAACCATCCAAGAATAAAATAAATAATAACATAAAATAAAATTTCTTATTCTTTTTATGTATTATAACTTACAATTACGTTTATTCCCTTTCCATTACCAAATGCGTCAAATCACTATTCACACGCACCGTCCAGCCTGCATCCCACCTCTCCTCCTGACCAATCTGTGATCATATTGATCTCTTGATTAGGTCATATGTTTTACTAAAATTGTAACCTTTACATACCCTCAAGCAGTAAATCACTAATCAATCACCATCCATCTACCTTCCTGTCACCCTCCTGATCATCTATGATCTATTTGGATTTCTATTGAATGTAAGGTCATCTTCTTATACTAAAATTGTAGACGTTTCACAATAGCCTATCCAAGCAGTAAATCACTAAAATCAAACACCATCTCATCTTTCTGTCACCTTCCTGACCATCCTTGATCTATTGATCTTACTCTACATATTTGGATGTTCAAGTCCAATTTTGATGTATCTGTTTGGATCGAACATAACATAATAATCGTTCTTTAACAAAGCTCATATCAATATATGTCAACGTAACAATTTTTCACATGAATGAAAGATTACTTAGCAAATCATGCTAAACTAAAGAATATAATCACAATGCAACATAACATCTTAAACAGGAATAAACCGTTAACGTAACAAAGTTCCACACTTAACAAGTAAAGTAACTAACAAACCTCCAAAAACGTAACTTATTCTTACTTTTCAGGCATAACTCTAACATATTAACATTAATCTTCATTGACAAGGTAACATTTAGCAAAAATTTATCACAACATTGGTTAATTATTCTACTGACCAGCGAAAGTATGCTAACATAATAAAGTGTTTTCACATTAAATAAAGCTAACATACGCACTCAACTGAACTGAAGAAAATAATGACAAACATAACACATCTTAAGCCGGAATAAGCAGTCAACATTAGACAAAGTTTGCCACACTTAACACCAGTAGCACTTAACATGGTAATGCAAAACGTAACTTATTCTTTACTTTTTTCAAGCATAACTTCTAACCTATAAATTAATCTTACATTGACACAGTACATTTAGCAAAAATTTATCACCCTAGTGTAATTATCATACAACCAGCGATAAGTATGCTAAATAAATAAGTTTCCCACATAATAAAGCTAACATGACCATTCAACCTGAACAGAAAATAATGCCAAAGACAAACATAACACTCTTAGCAGGAATATGAACTGTTTACGATTAACAAAGTACAGCACTTACACCGTGAAGTAACTTAACATTTCTTGCAAAAAGTAACCTTAACTCATTCTGTCAACAATATCTCCAGCATAACGATGTTAATTTACACCAACATGTGGGAATTTTAACCTAAAATTTATCACAACATTGGTTTAATTATCATACAGAGCAGTCGAAGTAGCTAACTGTACAAAGTTTCCACAATCGATAAAGGCTACTTCGTTACACTGAAACTAAGAAATAATGTACAAAGACAAAACCTATAGCACACCTTAAACACGAATAACTTTTAACATTACAAAGTTCACACCTAACCCAGTAAGGAGCAACTAACATAGCATGAAATACGTAACCTAATCTCCTTTTTCAAGCATAACTCCAGATAACGATGTTAATTTACAAGCTAACACAGTAACATAACTAAAATTTTTCCTCACGAACAATGGTATAAAATTATCATAACTAAACAGAGAGCCAGTCACGAATAGTATATGCTACGACTTAATCCCGAATCTCACTCAATAAAACTACACATATGCGTAATATGAATTAAGACCAGTACCTCCAAAAGACAAACTAAGGACAACTTACCAACCCAAATAAATTGTTACCATTCTAACAAAGCTCCACACTAGACTACTCTGTAAAAGGCAACTAACATGGATGCAAAACGCGGTAACCTAATCCTTACTTTTTTTCAGCATAATCTCTAACATATTAACGTTTAATCTTACACTGACTCAGTAACATTTACTAAAATTTCTCAGAACATTGGTTAATTATACTGATCTACGAATATACCTAACGTAATAAAGGTTTCACATCAATAAAACTAACATAACGTACATGAACTAAGAAAATAGATGTACAACGACAAAACTGACACATCTTAAGTCGAATAGAACGCTATTCATTAGACAAAGTCCATTACCTCCCAATAGTAATAACTAAAACCCATTACATGGAATCGAACGTAACCGTGTCACACGTTTTTTCAAGCGCCTCTAACAATCCATCTAATTTATTTTTTAAGTTATCTCTTTTAGACTACCACCTCCTTTCGAATAACTTGATCATAATTTAGTGTTAATGTTTAACCATTTACTAAAGTGATGCAATACTTATTATTTTATTAAACAAACTGGTAAATCTGGCTACTGCGTATCATACAGAGGTTGCTTGTGTAAGCGGGCTTTGGGCCTTCAGCCCGAAGGGCTGAGGCCTAATGTCTCCTTCGGAGGGGTAAACCCGCTTACACCTTCGGGGTGATCCTCCTCGCAAGAAATCCACCCTTTTCATCGGGCGCCTCCCCTTTGGGTTTTCTCACTGGAAGGTACTGCTGATGCTTAGATACTCTTGGATATGGATTAGATAGGTTTATCGCTAAATCTTTTTGTTAATGTACGAATGTTAATGTAAAATTAAGCATTGAAATTTAGAAGATATGTTTGAAAAAAGTGTGAATAGGTTTACGTTTTGTACGAAGTGTTATGGTATCTTTTATGTTGTTAAGCGCGGAAGTTTGTTAATCGTTAGTGGTTTATTCGTACGTATGGTGTGTTAGGTTTGTTGTTGTACATGATATTCTTAGTCAACAGCTTTGAATGCACAGCCTACAGCACCTTTTTCTCTGTGAACTTTACTAAGTGTAACGATGTTTGAACTAGAGATTTTGGGGGCTCAAATCATCGTTTTTTACATGTCATTACCTTCTTTAGCTATCATGAACACGGTAGCTACTACTTTGAATTTGTAAAGGTTGCCTTGTCACCTGGATCGGAAATACTATGTAAATATCGTTACATCTTAGTGAGTTTTACATAGTATTTCCCCCGTGTTTCAAGGGGGTTTTGGAAAAAAAACTGAAAATTTCATCCCCCCCCCGTCAAAAATATGAAAAATTGGGGATTTTTCCCCCCCCAAACCTCTCAAATACATCCTATCATAGTCTAAGTCCTGTAATAGGAAAGACCACTGACCTCATTAACAACCATTTTGACTGATGCTTTTCAATCATTCATCATTCCGAGATGGTTGTTAAGA
>JABUQX010026292.1:0-15000 GCA_015478945.1 Trachelipus rathkii
ATATTTTGATATATATAAATATATATATTATATATAATCATATATATAAATATTATATATATATATAATATTAATATTATTATTATATATATTATATATTATATAATATATATATATATATATATATATATTTAATTATATATATATATATATAATTATATATATAAATATATATATATATATATATTATACTATAATATACTATATATATATCATATATATTATAATATATATATTTAATTATATATATTTATATATATAGTTAATATTATATAATATATTATATATATATATATATATATATATATTATATTATATATATATATATTTATATATATATATATATATATATAATATTATATATATTTTATATTTATATGAGGAACAACAATACCGGAACTTTTAACTAAGCTTTATTATTTTCGTATATGATACAACATATTACACTAATACCCACCTCATCAGTCCTTCATGCACCTTTCTTCTCGTTTTTGCCAAACTCACATACCGATACTCGATAAACAGTCGATGAAAGCCTTTTTTGTACCTCTTTCAAACGTACGGCGTCTTTGGACTTTTGGAATATCTTCTGCTTGACTGAAATCGTCGCCCTTTAGCATATCCTTCGCATGGGGAAGGAAAAAACAATACGAAATCAATGGAGCCACAATTTGGGAAGTAAAGAGGTTAGAGCCACAGTTACTTTGCTGTTCATTAAAAAAATATATCAGTTTGAGACTAGGTGTCCTAATTTTCGCTTCACATGGTGTAACCCAATTTTTCACTTTTACAACAGCTCAGGACGTTTGCGTCGATTGGTCCCAAAGACGACAGAGAATGTCAGTGTACATATGCTTGGGTAATTGTACGATCCTGAGGTACGAACTCTTCAACATATGCAAGACGGACCTTTCAATGTCAAATGAAGACCTCCAGGCATGACTTTCTCATTTTGAAAGACCTTATCTGCTTCGACCTTTTGTTATCGGTTGGTGAACTCGGAGATCTTTACACTCATAGGTATCCGCAGATTAATGTTTCATCACCATACACCCTTTTTAACAAATTGATTGCTTCTGAAACGTTTTCTGTAATTTGACACAGAATTTTAATGTATGGTCTCCCGCTCATTAGATGGACATTTGCATTAACACTCGTTTCCGACACAACACCACAACGACGTTTCTCAAAGCAACTGATTGAGTAAACAGCGTACAACATTGCTGAATACAGGTCCTTACGATGTCTTAGCGCACACATTCCTGAAGCAAGCGCTATTACATTGTAAGATCTGAAACTAGATCGGAATGTTCCGGTAATTTTCTGACTCTACCTCGTATATAAATATTATATATATATATATAATATATATATATATAATATAGTATATATTAATATATATATATATATATATATATCTATATATATATATATATATATATATAATATTTATATATATATATATATATATACTTACTATATTATATTATTTAACCTTGTAAGTGGTAAAAAGTTGCCACGGCCTAATGTTCCAAATTTACTATTGAATGAGCATCATACAGTGTGGCTAGTTTTTGGAAAAAAAAGGCTAATAAAGAATAACGGCTGCAGTAGAACTTGAGTTACCATTTAAGAAGTTATACAACTAGATTCTTGAATGCCTATCGTGTGAAATAATAAGGATAAGGGTATATATATATATATATATTATTAAATTTATTATATATATATATATTATATAATATATATAATTATATTATATTATATTATTATATAATATATATATATATATATTATTATATATTGTGTGTATGTGTGTGTGTTAATGTATAAGATGAGCTGCTTCCGAATTTTCAACTGAGCAGTTTCTAACATTGATGTTCTAAAATGTAAGTCTTCAACGAGAGCGAGTCTGATTCTGTCAAAGTTGAACTCCCAGCGGAGAGACGAAACAAGATGGTTTTATAATTTCGATTCTTTTTTCTTTTTTAAAAATTTATCTAAAATGTCACCCAATATTTTTTATATTATTTTGGAGAGCACCGCAAGATAGAATTAAGCACTTATCTGTTGGTTAGTGGTAGTTGTTTTTTTATTATTTATCCTATTATTTTTATTATTATTATTTTGTGGGATATAAATAGCGTCTAATTATTAATTAAGGTGTATTGCTTTAAAATAATCGTTTCTATTAATATCGCAATTATTTAACTTATCCGTTATATAATTATAGGTTTCCTGTTATGAATTAACCTTTTCTCCTTGTGGCTTCATTTACTAACAAGAGAAAAAGAGGAAAATAAAAGGCGAGTCGGGGCTAAAAGCAATCCAAGAATTACCTCTATTTATTAATCGTCATATAATATAACATACATTATATTTATCTTATCTGAACTCAGTTCTTTTTTCTCAGTTTTCAATAATCGTCTTTGATCTGTTTTATAGTTTATTAAGGTGGAGCGGCTGCATCGGTTTGCGGTTCAAAAATTTTGACCCCGATGCGGCAGTGTCGGTGGCGAATTTTGTTTGGCGTCGACTAAACTTTAACAATTTTCTTCAATTTTCTAGACCCTAAATCTTGTTAATACTTTCTTTCTGTCAGTTCACATTGATTTCTTCATTAATATCATTTTACTCTTATTATTACGATAATAAAAAAACCTTTTCACATTCGAAATTTATTACTGAAATATAGAGAGACATTACTTTTTTAGTATTTTCATCTGCAGAAGAAAATGTATCCGTAATGAATTAACAAAGAACATTTTATACGTTTCAAATTATATATATATATACTAATATTCCTTATATCCCATACCAAAATAATATATATTATATTATATATAAATATATATAATTATATACTAATCTATATATATATTACCTACATACATACCTTCATATGGGTTATTATACTATATAATTATATATACATGTTTTTTTCAAAATAATTTCAAAAATATCGCCTCAATGTTTTTGCTGCAAAAAGCAGTTATAACCTCAAGGAAAATTCTCTACTCTCCTCTCTCCTCTCTCATATTTATATACTATATATATTATATTATACTATTTATATAATAATATATAATATACACTACTATAGTATATATATATTATACCATATATATAATACATAATATATATTAATATATATATTATATAATATATACTTATATATTTATATATCTACATAAGGGTTGTCAGAAGACAAAAGACCTACTCATTAAAAAATCCAAAAAAGTGGGGACTCAATTCTGAAAACATTGTCCGACTAGGGGTACCAGACAGTATAAATAAAACACAAAATAAATAGCATCTTTTACAATGAAAAGCAAGTTTACAAAGAGAACATGCTACACCAACACCCACCCAAACCAACGACCAACCATGCAATGTTTTTTGAAAAATGTAATGCTAGTGAAACAAAATCTTTAAATTTTGTGTGGTATAATACTGACTTAAAGAGGAAGATAATGTATATGAGATGATGTTAGCTGTTTGAAATGCTGCAAACCAAAATATCCCAAAAGGATACCTTTAAAAATACAGGAGAAAATAAATATACGAAAATTGAATGAATAGATCCCAATGATAAATTTGTGGATTTCTAGGGAAAGGGTCAGGAAAAGATATAAGTAAGGAAATTTATTTTAATTGAATAATTTAAAAAAAAAAAAAAAATATGGACCAGAAAATAATTAAAAATCCAATGTGTCTTCATGTGTTGATAAATTTCGTCGAATGCTAGTGCCAGGTTTTCAAGGGTTTCTTTTACCGTCAAATGAATATAGAATCCGTTTGAAACAAAAAATCAGAAAATTGCTGATTGCCTCTTTGGGATATTAAAACATTTATTTTTAAAAAAAAATAAAAAGTATTTTTTTGTTATAGGAATGTATTTTGATTTGATAGAAAGAAAGTACGGACAAATATTCCTTTATACAAATAGAATTGAAGAGAAAGAAATGTTCATACTTTCATGAAAACAAGAAGTCTCTTATTTAGAGATTATTCTTTAATATCAGAAAGTAAAATGAAAATAAAGGACAACTTTAGAAAGGACGTTGGATCCTGCATAATTGTTAAACAACTTTTTTGACAAAACTCTCAGGCCACCCAATATCTTCCTTCGAAGGCAAAATATTAACAAGGTTTTTAGTAAATGGAAAAACCGTTCAAAAATTATATGATTTTACGTAATTCTGAAATTTTAATTGTTAAAAAATTCTTAAACTATTTGCAATGTTTTCAAAAGCTGAGTTAGATAAGTAATGAATATTTTGGGCACGTTCCTTTTGGTACTTTAATAATAATAAATCTTTTTTATATTAAGTACAAAATGTAATAGAAGAAGAAAAATGATCTGATAAAAACATTTTTATAATTCTGGGAAAGAACAAAGTTGGATTTCCCTAAAAAATCGAACCTTGTGATGAAATATTTCTTCGTAAAGTAGCAAGGGGAAGGAACTCTCCTATCATAATATTTTTTTCTCTCTTTGTGAATGGTAGCAATAGCTTAAAATCTTGTCGACCACCAGCACTACCTCGCAATAGTCCTGACTCTTAGTACTCTCCTTTCTGCATTTGTATTCTTTTTCCTGCTTCTGCTAGACCATAATCCTAGGCTTTCGATAGGTTTGAAAGTACAAAATTATCTCAAATTTTCAATATCCTTGTTATAGGACTTAGTATTTCATATTATATACCTATATATATATATCTATATATATCAAATATATCATATTATATACGATATTACCTAATTTACTATTATATATAATTCATATATTCAATTAATTTACTACTACTATATTTGATTAAATTAGTTTTGGTTATAATATATAATTATTGTTCGCTTATAGTTGTGTTTTAATTAAAAAACATTTATCTAGATGTTCCTAATATTCAAAAGTTATCAGCTTATTCACTTCAGATTTTTAAATTTTATATCCCTTTTCTTTATTTTAAGTTAATTATATAATTGTTAATGATGAGTTTAATAGGTAATAACAAAAAGTAATACCAGAAATTTATTATTTTTTATGTAATATTGAAGAATTATAGGTCAGTGATACAAGTGATTTATTGGTGTCTTACGTTTTTCTTATCTTTTATCTGAAGTATTTATATTTTTATATTTTTATTATTGTAATTATAATTATATTTAATATGCAAATGTAGGAAGTTTTTATATTATATTATATTATAACTTTGGTTTTAAAGTGATTAAAATTTTTGCTTAAGGTAGGTATAGATTTAGTATATTGCAAATATTAACAAATATTGGTACATATTTTATTGATAAAGATAAAATTAATGATGGAAATAATATTTATTTTCAATATTTTATCTTTTTCTTTGTAACTACGTTCTTAGGGATACATATATATTGAATGATAGTACCTTTTTGTGTTGGACATATATAGATTTATTTTTAAAAAATCCTTTTGAAAATTAATTTAAGAAATTAATATTAATAATGTTTTTTTTAATTTATATGATTATTATATTTTTTTAATTTTTTAATCGAATATATATTATTAGTTGTTATTTTATAAATTTGGGATTTTTTTTATTCTTATTATTTTGTTATTGTTCATTTATTATTAGGAGGGGGCCGCAAGACATGAAAGCCCAAAAACCTAAATGACAATTTGGGAAAAAGAAGGAGAAATTTTGTCTTTCTTTTTGCCCCGGCGTGTTTGATTCTTTGAAACGTTGTGTAACACTATTAAAAAACAGCAGAAACAAATGAACTGCCTATAATTAGAAGCGCAATCCCGCGGCCCACAAACCCCAAACACACACAAAAACTAAAAACCAACCCAAAATCAACACCGACACACCAAAACAACCATACCACACCAACCCACAAAACTCTCATAGCACCACCATAATTCAACAAACCCCGCTTTCCATCCACCCAGACAAACCACAAAACACAACACACCAAAAACCCACACAAAACAACCACCCCAACCCCAAACCCCACCACACAAAACCCAAACAACACCCACCCACACACCCACCCACACCCACAACACCAAACAACAACCACCACCCACACCCAACCCACACCAAAACAAAACCCCAACCCAAAACAAACCACAGAAAACCCACAAACACCCATCCAAACACAAACAAAACAACAACAACATCCAAAACAACACACCAAAACCCCACCCACAAACCCCACAAACACAGATCCCAAACAACAGAACAAGTAATAAATAAATCCACAAAACTAAGAAACACAACCAAAAACCCAACAACAACATATTAGTAGGGTTTTTTATGGGAGGTGGAATATATTATGGTTTTTATTTTTCATTGGGCGGGGCGGAAATGACAGACTGTGGTTCTTTAGACCTCCCCGCCCCGTGGGCAAGGGGGATTGTTGGGAGGGGCGGTAGGGTTAGAGGGTTTTGGCTAGATGGGTGTTGGGGTGGTAGGAGAATGAGGAGTGATTGAAGTAAATGATAAGATAAGAGTAAGGATTATGCTGGAGGATTCTACTGTTGGTTAGTGGGTGAATTGAGGACACCGGCTCTCGTAAACAATTTGGATAATGTCATGTGCGGTAGGATGGTGGGGGGCAAGCGGTGCGGGGGCCCAAAGTATGGACGCCCGGGTAGTTCGAGAATAACATTAAGATTATTTGATGGGGAAAAAACGGTACGTGAATATTGATTTACGTAGAATGTATCAGGGTATGGGTAATTAGTTTTTTGTAATCGGGTAGGGGGGTATAGGCGGCCTGTGCAATTAAATCCCTTGTGTGGAATGTCTTGTGGTGCTATATTCTTAGGGATGGAGATGGGGTTGTCTCTAATCTCTTACCCGGGTTTTTCATGAATTGTATGTTATTGTTCTTACCTTTGTGGGGCGAAGTGGCTGGTAGCTAGGGAGGACACCTGTGGTGCTGTGGAAGTAAGAGGGGGTATAGATCTATGGGGAGGTGGACAACGAGTGTTGCAAGGTGGAGGCCAATGGGCTTAGAGCGCAAGGGGGTGGATTAGGAGGTTGTTTAGGGGGGGGGAGGAGAAGGGAATGTGAGGGAAAATTAGAGGGGTGAAATGCTTTAGGGAGTTTATGTGTGGTTGTTAAGAAAGGAACGTAAATGAGTTAATGTAAACGAGAGTACTATTTGAGATGTTTGGTTCAATATGGGAAAGGATGTGATATGATTTTCGGTTGGATTAAGGGAATGTACAGTGGTGTGTGTTGGGGAATCGACCAGGTGAGAGACTGAAGAAAAAGTGAGCATTAAAGGTCGGTAGGTAAGTGAAATGCCTGAAGGACGAGTGATATTTGGTTAGAAGGAGGAAGAGAAAGAAGAGTGCCATAACAGGATTGATTTGTTGGTGTTTTATAGGGGGTATAGGCTGTGGGCTTGCCTAAGGGGGGTGAACCCCACATTGATCGGGTACCACAGTTGAAGCTCAAGGGTGGATTTCTGACTGCGACGAGTCTCTCAACTTTGAATTGACTTAAGGGGACACGTTTAAAGGGGGGGGGGTTTACTTTCGACTTAAGTCTGTTCTTATAAATTACTTCCAGGTGTACTCCTTTGTTTCCTCACCCCAAATTGGGAAATAAGTACCATACTCTAACACATATAGAAGAACCTCATCTTGATAGGATACTACCCAATATATAACATACTACGTAGCTACACATTAATCTTCTCTCATACTTACAAAACTAACTATATAGCCTTAATCATATCATACTACAATGATGTTATAGGAGCAGTGCACCAATCACTCATTATAGTAGTGATATTGTTGTTCAACATCATGACATGATCGTATCCACATCTGCTGATCTTGGTAATTATATTATGAATAAAATAAATATATATATATATATATATTATATATATATAATATATATATATTCTATATATTATATATATATATATATAGTATAATATTATATATATATTATATATATAATTATAATATACAGGGTATAGGAGTGGAGTAGTGCGCAAAATTCTAATAGTACTATATATAATAATATATACGTATATATATAGTATATATTAAGAATATATATAATAATATTAGTGTTATATTTTTATATATATTATATATATATATATAATATTATTATAGTTATATGGACTTGAGTGATAGGTGATATGAGCGGTGGAGTTATATAGGTAATATAATACCGGTAGGGTCATACGGGTAGGTGTAGGTGCATACATTGTAGGGAGAGATGAGGGACGAGAGAGAGAAGAGAGAGGAGAGGGGAGAGAGGAGAAAAGCCAGAGAGAGAGAGCAGAGAGGAGGAAGGAGGAGAGGAGGGGAAGGAGAGGGGAGAGAAGAGGAAAGAGGGGTGAGAGAGTGGAGGTGATCGATAGAGAAAAGGGTGTGAGATTCGAGAGAGAGGAGAGAAGAGAAGATAAAAGGAATGAGGGGGGGAAGGGATGGAGTGGGTTTGTTTGTTTATGATTTTGAGTTGTAGAGAGATAGAGAGAGAAAAGATATTACACTATTATGTAATAGATAATTTGTTTAAGCATAAAAGATTAACTCCGAGCATATTATTATTTGAAATGAAAAGAGAAAAAAAAAAAAATCAATTATCCCCTGAAGCATTTTCCATTTTTATTGATGAGGACTAAGCCTATAACAAAGGTTTCATTAAAATCCCTTTTTTGGAATTCATTAAGGTAATAAATTGGTTTCTTCTCAAATTGAAAATCATTAAGGTAATAAATTTTGAAAGTGCCTCCGAGGAGACCTTTCGAACAAGGTTGTCCGAAATTTTTGCCTTTTCATTTTTATTTTTTTTTATTTTAATTTTTATCTATATATTATTCATTTTAAATAGAAATTTAATCTGTTTAATGAAAGGGGAAAATTTTTGAATGGCATTAAACTTGTTTGCTATCTTAAGTATTTATTATAAAATTATAAATATCTATTTTTTTATTTATTTTTCATTTATATATTATTTATTATTATTCATTTTATTATTATTTATTACTTATTATTTATATTCTATTATAATATTATTATTATTATTATTATTTATTATAATTATTTTTTATTATTATTTATTTATTTGTTATTATTATCATATCATTTTCATTTTAGGACCTCATACCTCTATCATTATATATATATATTTTATTATTTATATTTATTATTTATTATTTTATATTATTATTAGTTTTATTATTATATTATTAGTTTATTTATTATTTAGTTAGGTGGTTTAATTATTATTTTATTATTTATATATTATTATTTTATTATTTATTTATTATTATTATTATTATTATTATTTATTATTTTATTATTATATATTTATTTTTATTTATTAATTATATAATATTTTTTATTATAATATTATTCTATTATTATTTATTTATTATTATATTTTATTTTCATTATATTACATTATTAATTTTATTATTTATTGGGTTTATTATTATTATTTCATTATTATATTGATGCTCTTATTATTATTATTATTTATAATTTATTAATTTTATTATTATTATTTATTATGTGATGGTATTACGTTGATGATATATGATGACTATTAGGCTTGTTTAATGATAATGTCATACCAAATTATTATGATATATTTATTTTATTATTTTTATTATTATTATTTATTTTTTTATTTATTTTATTTATTATTTATTAGTGTGATTATTATTATTTTATATATGGTGATTATTGATGTATGTGATGTAGTGTATTACTGTGATCGAGTTATCATTGATCATTATATTATATTATTTTCATATTATTATTATTATTATTCATATATATATAATTATATATTATTATTATTATTATTCATTATTTAATTATTATTATTATTATTATTATTATCATTATTATATATTATTATTATATTATCTATTATTATCTATTTATCATTATCATTATTTTATCTATTATTATTATTATTTGTGTTCTTGGGATGTCATTATTATTATTATTTTCATTATTAGTGATGTATTTTATATTAATTATTATTTTATTATTATTATATTATATGTGAGTATTGTTTAATTAATTATGAGTTATGATTGATGTGATGTATGTGTAGAGTTGAATGATAATTTGATTACTGCATTATCGGATATGTGGATGTATGATGGATCTATGATATATTGATTATGGTGCTGTATGAGTTGGAGTGATAATGATACTGATGGATTATTATTATTTATATTATTATTCCCTTCAGGGATCTGTTTTATGTCCGATGTGATGGGGGTAATTGTATTCTTCTGTTCTGGCATTGTGTTTTTATTTATTTATTCTTAAATATTTTTGTTTTCTTTTCTTATTATTAGTGTATTGAGGGTGTTATATATTTTTTATTAAATTATTCGTTTATTATATATATTATTATTTTTCGAGGGGATGGGCTATTATTATTCATCTCATTATTATTATTATTATGTATTATTTATTTTATTTCTATATTTCTAGCACTTTTATTATTATTTTATTTCACGTGTTGTTGTATTATTTTATTATTATTTTATATTATTATTTATTATTTTATTTTATTTATATATCCTATTATTTTTATTATTATATTCTTATTTGGTATTTTATGTCAGTTTCGCCAAGAAGATGGTTTTTTTGTTAGAGAGTTTGGTTTTTTTTTTCATTTAAAAATTGAATTTTATTCTTATATTTTATCCTTCAATATGTTTTTCTTGCCTTATTTTATTTTAAACTATACATATAAATGTAATTACACCAACTCCTTGTACGTCGCATGAATACTTTTTAAAAAACAATACCTTGGAAGTTTCTTAGCAATTTCCTTGAGTATATAGTTTTTTAAATATTAGAAAATAAAAAGAAAATAAAAATAACAAAATAATAATAATATACACAAAAAATTTAATGCTGAACTTAATCTGGAGTACTTTGGGTGCAGGGCCTTCGAGGTTCGCTGAGGGTTTTAAAAGACAACAGCCGGTGGATGTGAGAGACGCTTCTGGGAGACCTTTAACAATTTTTATGAGGTATGCCATAAAAGCGACTGTGTGATTTTATTTTTGCCTGATAGCGTATAATGATTTTCTTATTAGGATCAGAAATCATTTTATACTTCGTTCCCGGGGTAGATGGGCGGGTAGGAGTGGGGTGAAGGAAGGAGGCGTATTACAATACTCGTTCTATATATATTTGAAAATCATATAATATAAATATGTTTCCGTCCAGCCTGTGTGTGATGGATCTCTGGGGGGGATTTGTAGGGGTAGTAGTATAGAGTACTAGTAGGTAGTAGTGGTGAGTAGGATGAGGTATCTACACCCTCCCACCTAATAGGGGGGGGGGGTGAGGGAAGTGAGGGATGGGGAGGGTGGAGTGGGTATATAGGTGGTGAGGGAGGGTAGGGGATGTAGGAGTAAGATAATATATAGGTAGGGGGTGTGGAGGTAGCCTAGTAGGGTGAGCTGAGTAGGGTATGGATGTTATAGTGGGAATATGAGGTAGTTCATACTGATGGCTGGTGAGGGTAGGTAGGCCCCTATCCATTAAGTAGATATTTATTATATATGGAGGCTTATTACTATAATTATATAATATATATTATTTATATCAATATATAATATATAATACTATAGGAAAAATTATATATATATTTGTTATATTATATATATAATATACTATACTAATATATATTTATATATATATATATATAGTATTATATATATATACTTATATAGATATATAGTAGTATTTATATATTTATAATAATGTTTATCTATATATAATTTAGTCTTGTACAACACAATTAAGATTTTTATTTCGTTATGAAAAGAATTCGACATCTAATTTAATTATCATTCACAAAATAACATTCTCCTTTTTATAATCAGTACTGGCCGCAGGATTACTTCAATTACTCGCAATTACTGTCAGTTACTTCAATTACTTCAGTTAACTTCATTAATGGACATAACTTCCTTATGATTTTCATTTACTGAATCTTTTTCACTTTCATATAAGCTTCGAATACGTTTTTGACGAACATGAAAGTTTTCCTCTACTAGTGTTGCAAAACCAGGGGATTGAGCGTGGGGGAAGTTTACAAAGATTCTAATCTGATTAACCTCCAAGATGAGGCAGAAGACTGCTGATAAATATTCGTGCTGTACCTTATATTAAACTTCGCATCATTAAATAATTTGAGCTATATACATGTAAGCTTATTTAATGCTTATTAAATTTAGCAATTCCTCCTATCTTAACCATTGTCTTTCCCTATCCGTTAATTATTTTTTGATCTTTTAGAATTTTTTATTTTTAGTGATGGAGAGAAGAACAGAAATGATTATTGTATTTTCTACATAATCTCCTCCCATCTCATCTCTCTACACTCTGTGGCGTGGCGTCTCTTCTCTCTTTCCTCTCTTCGTCTTCTCTCCTCTCCTCTCTCATCTCTTATCCTCTCTCTCTCTCACACACACACACACACACGACACTCGTAAATTTTAGAACAGTTATGTGCTTCAGATAATTTTCATTTCCAAAACTACTGTTCATTCTTCTCTTTCAATTCAGGAAGCATAGTCTTATCTTCATGAAGGTGGAAGGAGCGAGAGAAAGAGGTAAAAGCAAGCTTAAAGCAAGGGAGAGAGATAGAGCGAGGAACAGAAGTGTAGAGGGGGAAAAGTAGTGGCTCTTCGAGAGCTGACTAAACTTGACTCATTTATAATATATTATATTATTATTATTATTATTATTCATTAATTAATTATTATTAATTAATTATTATTATTATTTTATTATTATCTATTAATTATTATTAATATTATTATTATTTATTTTATAATTATTATACATATATTATTAATTATTATTATATTGACTATTAATATTTTCTAAAGACAGTTATTATTACTGGATTTAAAATTAATTACAATAAATTTTAATTATCTATTCAAAGAAAAATGAAACAAAAAAGCATTGATATTAAAGGTTATATGATTAGGGTTGATAACAAATGAAATTAAATTTATTCAGTTATTGCTTTTGGATCTATAGTTTTTACAAGGTAAAAAATTCGACTGAGGGAATTAAATATTTCTTTAAAATTAAAATTTAAATATTTAAAATCAATTTCTGCTTTGACTATTTTCATTCCAAATATTTATTTATAAAATAATTCCTTAAAATTTATTCTTCAAATATTTTTAACAACAGTCTAAATAATCTAAAATTTTCTTTAAAATATTTAAAACATTAAAATGATTCCTTAAAACTATTTCATTAAAATTAAAAACATATAATAATTCCTTTTCAACTTCAGTACATAGAGTTCTAGGATAATGGTTTATTTAAAATAATTAAAATTTTTAAAAACAATCATACTTAAATATTTAAAATATTTAAAAAATATATTCATTATAATAATATTTAAAATATTTTAAAATTGCTATAAAATATTTTAAATATTTTTAAAAAATTATTCAAATTGCTATCAATATTTTGAAAATATTAATATTTTAAATATTTTAAAAAAATATTTAAAATATTAATTTGTTAAAGATATTTTGGAAATATTCAAAAATATCTTTAAAATATTTAAAGATAAGTTTTACAAAATAATTATTTATTACAGTATTTCTGTCCTTCAGCGATCAAAGACAATGCAAACATCTGCTTTTATTTTTTGTACCGTCAAATTGCATTTAATTTGAGACAAGAATATTTTAATGATTAATACATAACTTTAAAATAGAAGGCCGATATACGTTTTTTAAATTGGATTTCCGTATGTATATTATTTTACGTAACTGTATGTACTGTTAAGTATGTATGGTATATATTATGTTATGTACACTGTATGTATGTATAGATCATGTATGTATGTATAGTATGTATGTATGTATGTATAGTATGTATGTACTGTATGTATGTATGTATGTTGTCGATATGTAATGTATGTATGTAATGTATGTATGTATGTATGGGGCAAACGATCAACCATTAAATTAGTGTCTTGCGGCTTCATCACATCCTAATGTGGTGATATTATTTATATTACATGAATATGGGTACCTAACTGCAACTTTAATTTCATACATTAAAGGTGGAGGTAGTAGTAGTATAGATATATGTATGATATTAGTAATTTATAATTATAGTAGTAGGATATAGTAGTTATTAATATAGGCTAGTAATATATTATTGTGGATGGTGAGGGTAGGGAGGGGATGGGGAACCTACTACATACTCTACATCTAGTATACTATACTATTGCGGTAGGAGTTAGTGGTGAACCAGAATCCCAAGCCAAATCACAATTCCGACATGGAAGTTTTCACAAAGAAGTTTAAAAAATAGATGCAGAAAGTAGTTGTTCCAGGGACTTTACCAGTATGTTCAGTAAAGATTGAGCATAGCGGTCAAGATGGGGTTCAGCGCTTGGAGGGGAAAGGCTGAAAGCTGGATTTGGAAAGCCTGCCCGACGGGAGCAATCTGTCGACGGGCTGGGCGGATGCCTAAAGGGGAGGAGGGTGTCTGTGCCGACTACGGAGATTGCGAGGGAGGAGAAGCAGGTGGTGCCTATGTAATGAAGAGAGAGAGAGCCAAAGAATCTTATAGACAGTAAAGAGAGGGTGTTGAGGTGCTGATTAGATTTTTGGGTTCAGTGGTTAGATAGGATGAAGAAAATAATGTGTTTTTGAGGTAGTGACAAATTACCATGCTTTCTTGTTGGCCAATAGAGACCAGAGTGAATCTTAGGAGTCGCTGTTCCAAGGCCAACTATCCTGTAGCATGCTGGTTATTCTTCCCTCTCCCGGTAGTTTATATACTATAGATATTATAGTAGATATATATATAATAATACTATATACTATTATATATTATTCACAATATATATATATAATATGAGGTAGGGGTAGGATATATATAAATAATATATATATTTATATTAGTATAGTGTGGCGTATGGGATAGTGATAGGATGAGGTGAGAGAGTGAGGAGGGAT
>JABUQX010026292.1:20000-38426 GCA_015478945.1 Trachelipus rathkii
GCAGTACAAAAGAGAACATGCTTGCAATGTTTGAAAAATTAAATGCTACGTGAATTTAATTTATGCTGAGAAGCACTAAAGAGGAATATGTTGATGAATAAATATGTTTTGTTAAAGTTGAAAGGAATAAATTGAATGAAGTGACTACCTTTAAAAATACAGGAGAAAATAAATATACGAAAAATGAATGAAATAGATCCCAATGAATAATTTGTGGATTTCTAGAGAAAGGGTAGGAAGTATAAGTAAGAAATTTAAATAGATTATTTTTTTAATGATCATAGTTAAAGGATGAAATTAATAGATAGTATTTTGAATGTTGTCTAAAAGGCTTAATAAATTGTGTTGTTCGTCGAAGCTTATTGTCGAATGCGAATATAGCTTAGATACCGACCGGGGAAGCCAGGATTGTTATAGCCTGGCGGGGTACCTTTTCATAAAGTGATAATTGTGCCAGCCTGAAATTGGTGATTTCTTCTTCTGTTAGAAGGAATTCATAGAGTGGTTTCAGTTCAAAAATTAGCAAATGGGTAAAGATGAATGACTGCGCGAGTAATTTTCACACTGTTCTCTGTACTCATATGGAAGCCGACTTACATAGCATTCGGAGGGGAAGTATGTAAAACTTTACAATTCCCAATTTCCATTGTATGAGAAATCGGGACGTCATATCTGTCCAACCAGGGACGACGCGTCTCAACAGTTAAATGTTGGCGATCAGATTTGTTGTAAGATTGCCTTAAGTTAGGTTTTAATAATATCCTTTTCCATTTAAAATTTTTAAATTTATTTTACAAGGGAGAGGATGATATTTGTAGAACGCATTTTACCAATTTTTATAGGATCTAAATAAGTGGGATCCATTTCAATAAGTTCCTCTGGAACTGGGAGGCGAGATTTAATTTATGCCCTGTTAATAAATGGGTCGATAAGGGGTGAGTGGTTCCCTCGACTATGGTAAGTCATCTACAAAGGTGAGAGACGGCATTTTCACCAACCGAGACGTCTACTTCAAATTATAATGTTGTATAATATTTTCATGTTTCATTTAAGTGATGAGGGCAATGTGATAATGGGTTTACGTGTGATGTTCAAATGGAGGTTGGTTGGTTCTTAACCCTTTAAGTTAGATGCGTCGAAAAGTATATCGTATCCGCATGTGGTCGTGCTAGCGAGCGCATGTGATGTTGGAGATCCTTCATTGTAAATATGGGAGTATTGATTTAAAAATGGCTTTATAGCTGAGTGGTGTGGTAAGGGTTGCTATGGTACGTGTTTCGAAATAATCAGAATGGATGCATGGTAAAGGTATGGTTTGGCGTTATCTGGATATAACGACAGAGGATTACCACGTCTACCTCCGTGTTATATACGGCGGTGAATGATCAGTCAATAGGATATAGATTCTCTTGTTCTATTGTCTTGAGAAGCGAGCGTCGAAAGGATGGGGATTGCTTCGATAGTTCGTGTTTTTATGGCTCACCGAGGGTGAAAGTAATAGCATATTATTGAACTATTGTTGTTTATGCTGGTTTTTGATATTGTTTGTGTATGAGTGTAGTAAAGATAGTGGAGCTGTCAGGTGTCAACTCTCCAAAATATGTAAATTGGTTTGTGGTGTTTTATGCAATTCTTACATTAAGGCAAAGCAGGGCGTTAGGGCCGGACTGAGATTGTGAGGTTTAATTTACTCGTTTGCGACAAAATGCATGGTCTTGTATCTTTTTTAATATTTTGGTGTCTGCAGTTGGGAAAGGGCTTATATAACAAGGTCTGCGTATTATTTATATATAAGGAGCTCGGATGAGGGTTTGCCGTAAGAAGTGTGTTGATCTGAAGAGTTTTGACAGTTAAGTGAAGTGTCCCATATAATTGGAGTTTGGTATTCAATATGATAATTGGTTAATTTGTGGGTGCGTAAATAAGGAATTTTAGGTGTCATAAGGCTTGATTGAACAAGAGTTTCTAACAACTTCTGTCACAACCTTAGAGTTTATGTTAGTATCATTCACTAAAATTATATTAAAGATTGTTTTACACTAATCTGTGTGTAAGGGGTGTTTTTTATTGATTTAAATCAGATATATTCAGAGCGTGTGTGTGGGAGAAATGCAAAACTTTAGCATATACTTATGATCAATTAGATTACACTCAGAAATTTTGTTTTCTCGCTCAACTGGAGATTTGATGTGGCTGATAGATTTTTGTGCAGTGTTTTGTAATTGATATTGTTACAAGGCGGGATTTATTTACAGAGTTTGTTCAAATTGTTAGTGAACAGTGGTGGATGATACTAAGGCTGTTATTTTTACGAATGTTTATTTATATGAGGGATGAATATTGAGTTCTCTATACGTTGTTCAGTATAGCTTTTCTCAGGTAGTAACTATGCTTTATATGATTTTTTAAGTCTGTAGTTATTGTTATTGGATTTTTCGTTGCTTGATTGATGTGTAAGGGAGAGAATGGGATGCTTTCCCTTGTCTGCGAGGATTTGTGCCAGTGCTGAGTGTGGAGGTTATAAGAGCTCAAGGTGGTTGGCCTGATTGTCTCATGTAGATTCAGTAGAGTGCTTAATAATTTTTACAGTTGGCTACGTGCGCGAGAAGCTAGGTCAGTCGGGGTTTGTGCCTCGTGGGTAGGGGGAACTTTTTATATTTCGCACTTTAGCTATTCCAGTTATTTGTTCCATTATTTGGGGTACTCCTTACTCACACTCTGTATCTGGTTTAACAGTAGGTAGGGAGTTGTTTTTTGTGAAAAATTCCACTGCGAGGGTGGACTTGACTATCATTATCTCATGCATTGTAGTGCGATATTTCTCAATGACCTATTTTCATAAAAAATTGATTATGGCATGAAATTTTTGTCGAGAAATTATTTTTTAGTAAGTATGTATGTTTAACATGCGTGCATGAGATGTTCGTAATAAAGGGAATGAGCTCTAATGTGGATTTAGTTCTCTAATGTGGATTTAGTTCTTTAATGGGGTGATAACTGTTTGATTTGTTGATTAATAATTATCTTTGGATTATGGGCTTGTCGGAGTCTGCTACAGAGAGACTACATACTACCTATGGTAACTGTAGTGCAGAGCCCAGTGCAGTCGGAAAAGAGTGCGTGAGAGTTTCCATCTTAAGTGAATATATGAGCATGTTATGATGTTTTTTTTTTAGTTAGCCTGGGCGAGAGTGTTTAAGTTTAAACATTGGTTTTAAGATTGAACCTACAAGTGATCTCCATTGTCTTTGATTGAAGGATGCATTGGGATTCTTGTGTTTCTGCAATGCAATGTCTTTAGATTTTCCAATTTTTTGTAGATAGCTTTGTTGCGTCTTTAGTATAGCTATGGGTGGACAGAGTAACACCAAGAGGGAATCCAAAGATGCTTAAGATGCAACATTATGGGTATGTATGATTGTTATTCAGGTTTTGCTATTGCTTTGGGTACGAGTAGCCTACGAGTGTGGGTGTAAGATCAACTGGTTTGTCTGGAAGAAGTATCGAGGAGGTGCCAATGTGCTCATACTGTTAAAATTTTTAAACAAGGTATTCTTCTAGTTTTGCCGCATAATGTTCTTTCTCTGAGAACATATGAAAGCAGTGAGAGAGTGATTTTGGGGAGGCCCGCACTCTTCTTATATATAAGACCAGCTTCTGACAAATAAAGGGATCTGGGTTTTCAAAAAAATAATTGTTATAATTTCATCCGTCTGGGTGAGTGCCGGAAGAGATTATCTATTTCATTTATATCTGTTTCTGGTATTGGCTCGTGTATCGGCGTTTGGGAGTTTATTTAGCATTGGGTGATGTGGAGAGCATGCTGGCCAATTTAAAAATGGACTACATAGTTGCTTAGCCAAATTAGGTTACTGAAATTTGCGACCCTATAAATATCGACTATAAGGCCGATATGCGGGGGCTGTGCAGGGATTTCTTTCGTGGACCCTATTTAGGAAATCGTGAGTTGAATATCTGCTGATCCTTTTCTGCGGAGAGGTGAACTTGCGGCTATAGAGGGAGCTGTTTGGCGTCTTCAATATCTGATGATTGGTTGCGTACTTTTTTTAATAATTTTAAATAATAAATTTTCCCTTGATATAACAAGAGATGGACCACTGTGTAAACAGAAATTTAAACTGGGATTGTGTTGGAATGAGCAAGTTCATAAACTAAACGGAGGGAAAGTTTAGTTGTAGAGTGTGATATTTTTTGCGCACCCCATTTGTGAGCTGGGGAAGGTAGTGTTAACTTGGTCTTCAGGATTTGGAGGGGGGTGGAAGTTTACTTCTTCTGATGATAGTCAAAGTTGAGTGTGTGTGTGTGTGTGTGTGTGTTATAGTGCGAGTTTATACAGATTCGGGTTCAGTCCGTGAGGCTGTCTTCCCATCACCTGATTTATACGGTACTTTTACTTATACAGAATAAATTATCTTAGGTTAATAGTTTGGGAGGTTTGCACGGCCATTGGTCAATGACACCGTACATATTTCCATGATAAAGCGCTAAATGTTGTCGTTTTAGAATGGATTCGAATGGGGTGAGTTTTTTCAATGTAGCAAGAAGATAAAGCTGTCTCAGTGGGGGTTGGGGTCAGGTTTGTGAGTTTTGGTAAGCCCATACAGTAAGCCTGGCTGGCTACCAGATATGAGTTGATATTTCTTTATAGGCTTCAAAAGGATTTGGTATGGTTTAGTTTTTTATTATGTACAATAAGCATGGTTAAGTTGCTAATAATTAGACGTCGAAGCTGGGTCGCTCAAGTCAGGAGTATTGGTTTTTTAGGGAGCGTTTTTTTTGAAGGTGGGTTTTTCTTATTTTATCTTTTTATCGAAGCATGAATCAGTTAACTAGAAGCTTCAAGCTGAAAGGAGATAAAATAATTGTTGATCAATATTTTATTAATGGTGTGAGAAGTTCTCACAGAGTCTCAGAGAGACCAAATTCCATATTTTATTGTACTTTTTCGAAGGGGGAGAATTTATAATAGATTTTTTCAGGAAGGGTGAGTGACTCGGTGCTGTGCGTTATTCTCACGGTGACATTGATATTGTCGTTATTGTAACATTGTGGTAGTGTATGGAGTTGATTGAGGACAAGCAAATGCTGCTACCGGATAGCTCTACTTCACACGCTTGAGTGATATATGACTATGCGATACATATGCGTTGACTTCACACTCACTCTATATATAGATAGTAGTCAATATGCGTGATCATCGGTATTTACCGTGACTTCCGCCTCCTGCGGCCATCTTTCGGAGAGGTTTTGGAAGGTGAAGTGAATTCAAATTTAACGATGTTTCGTGCTCGAGTTTGATATTTAGAGGGGAGGATTTGTTCGATTCTTAAGAATTTTTAGATGGTTTCTGTTTTCCTCCGGGTCAATTATAGGGAGAGATAGGATTTATGATTTTCAATATTGTGGTTTAAGTGTTTTATTATTTGATCATGGGCTATTAACTGGAGTGTATAGGGTATTCAAAAATGTTGTTGGGATCTTTTTGCGGTTGCCTAGAATGATGTGTGAGATACAATCTTTATTGTGATTTTGTTTGAGATTAGATCTGGGTGCCAGGCTTCAGATGTATTTGTTGAGATTGAGAGGTAATTTGCGTTCCAAATTAGTATAGTGTAGCCGTACATTGTGGTTTTATTACCAAATTATTTTGGTGTTTATTTTTTACTTTTTCTTATGATTTGATTGGGATGAAATGTGGAGGTTGTTCGGATCCTAGAGTAATTGTCGTTAATTTTATTATTCGTAATGATTCAATCTGAATGTTGGGTACAGGGTTTGAGTTGTTGTGATGCTGTGTTGGTGTTGACGGTAGTAATTGATTCATTTGTGTTGAGGTGCTTTACGAAGATGTCGGCCAGTATTTATTAGGAGACTAGATTGTTTGGTGAAAGTGTTTGGGGGGGGTTTCTGAGGTCTATATATTGAGACTGCGTAAGATTATGGGAGTACTTCCTCGGCTGGTGGTATTGATGTTTAAGGGGCTACAAGTCCTCCTCTGTATTTGAAAGGAGTGTGACCCTTGTTTGTGGGGTTAATTTCGTTTTTTTGGAGTTTTACATTTGATGAGTTTGTTGTGTTGTGGATTTTAATGAGGTTTGTTATTTTCGTAATGACTTGTGCAGATCCAAAGTGAGTTGAGATCTTGATCGATATAATACATAAGCTGGTTCATGTTGAGGAGTAATGATAGGTGGTGTGGTGGGTTCTCCTTTTATTTATTTTTAAATCGCTATGTTGGAGAGCGTAGCTGTTTTGGGGGTGTTTGTGGAGTCTGTTTCAACAAGGGTTGTTGGGGTTTTTAGGGGTGTGGTTTGAGCGGATTGGGGGGTAGCAAGTTTGTTTAATTTCATTCGGGTTTTTTTTTTTTATTAGATGTTTTACCAAATGAGTGCGGATTGGAATTTTGGTGATTGTCTTCAGGTTGGTTTTGGTTGGAGACTGGTGCTAAAGTGGTAGAACATGCTTATTTAGTGGTATATGGATCATGGTGTGGAGGTTTGTGGACATGCTGATCTCGATTTGGTACGTATCCTTCGTATTGGTCGTGAGATTTTCTGATGTTGATCGTTTGTGAACTGGTTTGGACAATTTGGTTTCTGAGAGTTCAAGAGTGTTTGATAAGACTAAAAGTTGGCGGTTGTAATGAACTTGGCTCTGTGTTTCAGTTGAAATGGGGCGACATTTGTGTATTTATTGTTATGTGTTTGATCCTAGTTATTATTTATGAGGGGAAAGTGTATGAATGGGGTTTATATTGATTACTGGTGATTATGATATCGGGCTGTAGTGGTTGATACAATACTCATTGAATTTGTATTGTGTTAATTTAATAATATGGGGTTTGCGTAGTTTTTGATGGTTATGTGGGGTGCTTTCTTGATATGTTGATAGATATGTTCCTTTATTTATAATTGTGGTTTTTATTAAAGTTAGGGGTTTAATGTTGTGGGTTGAGGTGGTTATGTTTTGGGGTTTAATTATGTGGGACTCGTTATTGAGGTGTTGGAGCTTTTTTATGAGCCATTTTTGTTTATTTAAATGATAAAGAGTCAGATGATGTTGGGGTTCGCACCTTTGTGCCCTTCCATTTATTATTGGATAGAGGTTAAGTATGTGCTGCAGATTTTTTTGTAGAGTGTTTTGGATCTTCTTTCGCTGTGGTATGGATAGTTGTGGTCTATGACCTGAGCTCTAAAACTGAAAGGGCCTGGTTTTAAATCATTTCAAAAAGCTAAATTCAAAGGGTCCAAGCTTATCACCAGCCCTATCCATTATAACCTTTGCTTTGATTTGTTAGGGGAATTTTTGGGCACAGTAAGTAACACGCCAAGATTTGTAGTAAGAATTTAGTTTTGTCGATCTACTTTATTGGGAGTTTTTCTTATGGTCATTGATATAACCGAGATTTATGATTAATTGCAGGTTGGTGTTGTTTTATTATATTGATCTATTGATTGTATTCTTCCTGTCGATAAGTTATGACCCTGGGGGTGGGTGGGTTAAACTTTAGTTAATTTTCAATATTAAAGGTTCTCTTTGGTACTTTGCGAGGGTTTTTCTTTCATATTATATTCTTCCTTTAAGAAGATTTCTTCTGAATACTTTATAATGTATTCACCGGTGAGGGTTATTTTAGGTGTCCAGGTTACTCTCATCTGTGTTTTTGGCTGTTTGCTTGAGTAGGGAGCATATTCTAGGATAATAAACGTTGAGTTTTGATGTGACTGTTAATTTTGTATGTTATTTGAGTAATAGTTAATGACACAATCTACCGGTCGTGGTCAATAGCTCCTTCGTAAAGTATACGCGCATATATTATCTTATATGAATATATAATATCTCATAAAGGTAGATAGTTTTTTATAATGGGGTGATTACGATTTATAGCAGATGCTCGGCTACTTCTAGGTGTAGTCCGGGACGATGTTGTCGTATGTGCGTGATGTGATGGACGCGATTTATTTCTTGGTCGCTGAAGGTGGTTTATTTAATTCTTTAATTTTGAATAGCTTTTAATGGCGCGTTGGATGTGGAATTCGATAAAATGATTGTGGTATGTTGCTTTCGTTGGTTTTCGTCGGCTCTATTCGATTCAGTGAGTTTTTTTCGGCCTAATCAATGGAATTGTGCGGTATGTATATGGGTATGTCACCTCTGCTTAGCTTAAATTTCTATATCCTATAAATTATTTTGCCTTTTAGGTTTCAAGCAAGATGGGAATATTGCGGGTGTTCGGAAGTTCAATCAATTTGGGTGTTAGTATGCGTTTAACGTGCCCTTGTGAATGATAACGTTAGAAGCTTTTTGCGCTGATTTTAAATGAATCGTATAGTTTAATGTCACTATCTGACAAATCAGACATGGGGGTTACTACATGGGGGAATGCATTTTTTAATCAAAATAATTTTAAAATAATATAAACCGAAAAAATGTGTTTTGATGACACTAATGATATTAAATATATTATAAATTTAATCTAGAGTTAAAATTGTTGATTTCTAATTACAAGTTACATAATATGGTTGTACAAGTCATAAATATTGTACAGTTCAGTACTTTAGTACAAATATATTATGTGTCTGAGACACACAAAAATATTAATAATACTGTTGCACAACATTGGATTAACAAAATGTAATTTATTATGTTTCATACACTGTGTAATTTGTTCCGTTTCCTCAGATGTGACCGGTATAGGTTAAGCGTATGGTAAATATTTTGTGTATGATAAATTTTTATATACATGAAAGTCTCGTGTACACAAAAACAAGTCTAAAAATCAACTAATGTCAACGTTTATACTATCGCTTATATATTACATTATATATATAGACTCGCTTTTAATAGTTATTTTATATATTCCTATTTATTAAAATAGTTTATATAGATTTATATATATGTTATGTATTTTAATATAATAATATAGTTTAGTATAGCTTAGATCTTTACTTAATTATATATAGTTATTCACCTGGGATATAAACAGTGTAAATATGTATGAATCCTTTATACGAGTTTACTCACTGAAAATGCTATTGCAATGATCTCAACAAAAATAAAAGATTTACTTGGATTGTTTATTTAATAAAATATATTGACCCTACGATCAGTGAGTGGTAGGTATTTTTATTAATATTATATATTATAAGTATTATAATTTTATGAATACTTAATGTTTAGAAATTTTAAACTAACTTATATTATTGGTAAAGTGTCTTAATATTCAGCAAATTAAGTTTTATAATATATTATGAGGAACTCAATAGGTTTTGGTAAATTCTGTTGCCTCTTTTCTTTTTTATATATGCAACTTGACTGCTATCAAAAGCAATTATCAATATAATATATTTTTTACTAATGTTTAAAAAAAATATGAAAACAAACGAAATTCACTTTTAATTGAATTTCATATTCCAGTTTTAAATTATTTATTTGGTCATTAATTATTATTATGTGATTTTTTAAATATTAATAAATATTTTATTTTAATAATATTTTTTTAATTGAAATAAATTTGGTAAACTGTGGTTTATTTTCATTTGTTTATTTTCATTACATGGTTTATGAATTTTTTAGGGATGAAAATAAAAAATTCCCCTAAAAATTATTGGGGGATAAATATTTTTTAAAAATTCCGTAAAATAAATTTTATCTAAAATATTGTGTTTATTGAATGCCCTCTATGTGAGCCTAATTATAATTTGGAATGTGAAGAACTGGTGAGACTTATGTCTCAATGGTAAGTTCTCCCACACAAATATATTATAAATATATTTTTAATTTAATATTTGTTCAAATGGTGAAAGTTGTTTAAGGGGATAAATTATTTGTTCAATGTATATTTAATATGAGTAGATAGTAATTGAACTTTAGAAAATAGTAAGTGGTAGAAAATTTTATTATATAAAGATGAACTTTATTAAAAATAGTTTAAAAAGGTGTTTTACTGATTTTTTTAAATTTTTATGAAAAATTGGTGAGAGGGGGTTTCGTGGTTGCGCGAGAGATATTTGTAATGGGACCACAATGGTGCAAGGAGTTGGAGTAAAGCTTAAGTAAATGTTAGTTTGGCGTTATTCGTGTGAAAATATTTGTGTAGTTCCAAGAGTCGTTAAAGGTATTCCTGAAGTGAGGTACGTTTTGGGACGCCACTGTGTATAGAGATGGGTTGGGGATAGTAGTGAACTAAGGTCCAGGGAGTAAGTGTGGGCTAGATGTTAAGACCAATTACAAATTGCTTAGCTCATTATTCGGCTTACTGGGTGGTCAAAACAAATCTCATGAGAGCCGGTATCCTTTGTTTGTTGGGTACTGGTTCGCTCTCGTTATTTTTAAGCTTGGCAATATGCTGGTCAAGTGAAGTAGTGGAAGTGGTATGAAAATTGGGGTGGCTAGTACTGGGAGTGGGATCTGAAAATGGGGTGCTGGCGTTGGAGGGTTGCGGGTTGTGACAAAGGAGTCAATTCTATATTTATTATTGTGTAGGTAATTCAGTATAATCATATATTAATTATTGATTCTTTAAGAGTTTATCTGTGCTATTATTAACCGGAGAGTGTGGCGATGGAAAAGGAACAGTGTAGTTTTTATGTTTAGATGGTTTGCGTGATTCTTGTGGGGGACGAGAGAAAGTTTTTTCGTATATTAAATTGTTAATTGAGAGATTTAGTTTTTTTTAATAGTGTAATGGGAGTTTCATGTTTATTATATATGGTTATCTTTTATATAAATTGCTTCAAATTAATATGTTGATAGAATTTGTAAATAAATTTAATTCATTGGCTGGGAAACTTTAATTCTAAAAAATCTAATTTGCTTAGCCTTAATTGTTTTGAAGACTAATTTGTAGTTTATATTATTTTGAATTATAAACTTCGAAAGTGGAATTTACGATTGATAAAATAACTCTAGTCAAATTACCGTAAGATATAAAGACAGATAATACAACAACAATTTTTGTAAGGTACTGTAAGGGAATATTGTGACTTGATATAAGCAATAATAGCAATAAGGGCTACTAATATTGGATACTTATCCCTCGGATGTCGTATCAAACGAAGAATATAATAGGATAATAATATTTTAAATAAGTGAATTGAGTTATGATTAATACGTCACAAATTAAGTAAATTATGGATAATAATTATGGATGAAAATCATAATAAAAAATAATATAAATAAATTTTTTGGAAGGGAATAATAATTAATATGAATAATAATAATAATAAAGGATAAATAATTAGAAAGCAGTAATGAGGCTAGTTTTGAGTACTAGAATATAATGATAGGAACGGAATATATAATAGTATACATATAATCCATATATATATTTTAATTAATAATAATAATAGTAATAATAATAATATAATAATAATAATAATAATAATAATAATAATAATATATTATATTAATGTAATAATTGTATAGTAATTAATTCCATCTCAAAAATGTTATTATTTGGTGAAAAGGAATCGTCAATCTCTAAAAATGCAAAGCATTCATTCCAGAAGAAAGACAAATTTCCAATGTAAGTAACTTTTACATTTAAGGTTTCCTAATGTTTCTCGTTTCTGTTAGAAAACAAGGAAAACAAAAAGAAACTCGTAATAAGCAAAATGTTTTACTTCTTGGAAACTAAATTATTTTAATTACAAGTACAGTGGTGAAGCCTCTGTTGAGGGTAATTACTATAAATATTTGCTCCACAAATTGGGATACTAAGTTACACAAACCAAGCTATATATTACAATTTACATGGCACGGAAATAGGACGTGAAAGTTACATCAAAGCTCGGAAAACTCGCTGAACTTTTTATCAATTAATTTTTAATGGTTTCATATATATATAGATGTATTTATTTTTATACTAGTTATATATATAAATATATAATATGATATATTATGTTTTTAGTATATAAATTATACTAGCATTATATATATATTAGTACTTATAGTAGCTTATTATTATATGAGTATATGAGTGTATTAGTTATTTATAATATATTATATTATGATTTTAGTATGTAAAGATAATAATAATATAGTAGTATATAAGTATATGATTATATATATAGGGGTTATTTATTTAATATATGGTATAGTATTACATATGATTTAGAGTGAATATTAATTATTAATAGTAATAGTATCTATAAAAAGACTGACTATAAAATTAAGGTTTTTTTTACCAAAATAGTTGAATTTCTATTTGTTTAGGGTTAGTGATAACTTAATTTGGATGGCAATTCGTTCTGAAGCTGCGAAAGGAATATTTTGAACGTGATCAGTAATTAAGTAACGATTTTATAAATTATTTCCTAAATAAATATTTAATAATTTTATATATTTATTTTAATAAATATTTATATATAGAAGTAATTTTCTAATTTATACAAGATATTTAAGGGAGGGAAGTGTACAAATATAACTTTTTATGATAAAAATAAGCTTCGAATGACGACGCATTCAAAAATCAAATTATCAATTTGATTTAAAATTGACAGTATTTTTGTTGGACTTTTGTGATTTTTTTTTGTTAGTTGCCTTTATATGTTCGTAACTGTTCTATTTTTATGTGTCTATCTACAATTCTATATTCTAATTTTTATTTATGATTAATATTTATTTTTGAAGATAGTGTTTGATTTTTCCTCATTAGTTTTTTGTTAAGCTTCGACGTTGGCTTGTTGTGATGTTATTGTGATTTTTTTGTTTGTCGTTAGTGGGTTTTTTGAGGCAAAATTTCTGACGCAATACTTTCTATTTGCTTGAATGGTTATCTCTTAATTTAAACCTTATGATACGAGATTTTTTCTTCTATAAAACATTGTATGCATGATGACTTTTACTTTTCTCTTTAATTTCTATCGGTTTTGTGAATGAAATGATTTAATTTGTAATTGTTTGTAGTTTTTATCTATTTTATTGCTATTATTATTTAATGCTATATCTTTATGTTGTTAGGTATTAAAATAAAATCCTTTTATATTATAATCTTTCCCCGGCAATAATATTTTTATTTTTCCCAATTTTTCCTTTAGGCGTTTTTTGTTCTTACTTTGTGTTTTTTGTTATGTTGCGATTTTTTTATTTGTGTTGCGATGATGTAAAAAAAAATAAAACAAAATCAGTGATGGATTGAAAAAAAAAAAAAGTAGTTTTGGAAATTATGACTGAAGCAAAATCACTCTCTCTCGGCCTCAAAACCACATCCATGGTGGTTGAATATAAAGGTATAGAGTGTTTATAAACATCTGAAGAATTATCTCCATCCTAGATTTATATTATTTTATAATGGGAGCTATTGATAAATTAAGACGGGGAGAGTTTAGACAAGGGTGCGTACTTGGAAGGTTGTGTTGAGCATCAGATATTTGGTGGGTCTGGTGATAAAGCAACGCGAGCTAGGGGCTTTGCATAATAACCGTTAGGGGTCGAATCATGTTGTGGGAGTTATTTCCCAGAAGATTCTTGATAGAACTATATGCTATATTAGAAGATTTACGATATTGTGGTAGAATATTTTATATGATATAGTAACTCGTGGGCCCACGATCAATTTGTAATGTTCTTAATAGAACACAACACAAAGGGAAGAGGCTGAGTTAATATAAAAAATTATGGTACTTATCAAAAATGACGTGAGACGAATCAAAACTTATTGCTTTTTTTGGCTGAATTCATTAATCTGCAAGCGTAACGAAGGGGGGCTAATATACGCCAGGTTAGTGGGGTTATCTAATGTTTGTCCTAGAGAAGAGCGTTTAATGAATGAAATATCCTAACACATATTATTTATGTTCAAAGATCATACCAGATGATAGGAGCGAAAGTTCTTTCAATATTTGCGTAGCAGGAACACATGGTAAAACTACAACATCTACAATGATAGCACATTTGTTGCAAGATAGCCTTGAAAATCTTTGAAATGTTTTTCGTAAACCGGCCTACCAAGAAGAGTTCGCGACTGAAACCTTTAAAAATATGGAATTGGAGAGAGGTCTCGTTGGTTGGTAGTATAATATTTACTTTTGATTTACGTTATGGATATATGGTTAATGTCTACTTGGGTGTTTAGACGTGCATGATCAAGATCGATAGTCGTGTAAGAATTTTTTCTTGATTCGAAGCTCGGATACTAATATTAAAGAGGACGGAATCGATCGCAAGTGCAGTAAATTGGGTAAGAAAGAATGCTTGTCGGTCTTTGGTTTACTGTTTTTTGTGTTTTCTTATTATAGTGCCACGGTAGAAATTGAACTTGTTGGGAGGGGTTTTACGATAAGTAATTTAATTAAGATAATTGACGTCAATTTTTAATTATTATACGTTTAAACATATTGACATACATCTTCAAAATGTATAGCAAATTAAAACTATATTTACTAAATAAATATTTGTTGAATATAAGTGATTGTGAATTTTGTTATATAAGAATTATCGAAAGTTTTCAATGGCAGGTTTATAGCTTTGGCAACTATTCCACGTGGTTTCTTTAGAGGGACATTGGAATTTTTTTCTATTTGATTCGCGCAGGGAAAATGTAACATAATGATGATTGATAATTGTATGTTGGTTTTTAATTAAAGATGATTTCAATTCCTTTTCAAATAGTTAGATGTCTCCAATGTAATAGTTGTTTGTTTCTGATTTTAGATTTATCTGTGAAATTTTTTATTTTTTCTAGGACTCTTAGAAAATAGTTATCGGTGTGACGAATTTTTTAAATGTAAAAATATTTGTAAAGGTCATCATTTTGGGGTCCAAAGTACTTTGACCTTTGTTTCGCGATTAAAGTGAGGTCGATGACACGTTAATGTTATGAATGTGATTATTGAATTATGGGTGTTTAATTTTACGCGGATTGAACTTGAAATATGTCTAAATTCACCTTCTCCGATAGATCTCTCTTTGGATTACATTCCTGGGCTAGACGAGGATAGGTAGAAGGGTAACAAACCTTCTTAAATTATTTTATGAGTAATTGTTTCAGATTTGAATGGAATGCTATCTTCATGTAAGTCGACTTAATTTCTATGTTTGTTGTATATTACGTGGATGCAGGAACTACGAACTTGTAATCGGAATGTAGGATCGGTGTGTGGTCAGAATATGTAGTCTGATATCTTTTAATATATATTTGATGGAATAGTTGGGGTTGAAGGCTTCGAATTTTACCGTGTCTTAATCAATTGGAAGAAATTTTAAATGTAGGATGATTTTTTATTGAATGTGTTTTTTTATTTCATCAATTTTGAGATGCATATAGGTAGTGTTGATGTATATTCTGAGGTATTTTCTATTTATATAGTATCGTTATATAATAGTATTAGTGATTTATTCTGGTATTAGTAGGTAGCATTATATTGGGTTGTATAGTTATTTAGTATTTATATTAGTGGTATTATTATTTTAGTATATATATAGGTTACTGTATAAGATAAAATATTAGTTGTTTTATGGATAGTAGTTCATATATATATATATTAGGTCTTAGAAATTTGCATTATTTTTTTATTGAACTTTGGTACAATAAGTGAGTATGTCGTTTTGGGACGTGACATAGAAAGAATACTGCATGTAGAAATCAATAAAAATTGGAATGGGGTTGGAGACTCCAGCCCTTATTAGCCGCAGGTTGAGTTTGGCCATTTTTTTTGAGGGGTTACTAGGTACTGCTAGGGTCGCCCAACTTGGTGACTGTTTGTTTTAAAACTAGTTTATTATGGTTAAGATTGATATTAATTGATTTGCGATATTGTCTAAGGGATCGTAGCCAAAATCTGTATATTAGGGATAGGCTTTAATCTGTCGTATAAGGCTTTACTCAAGTCACAGCAATATAGTGTGTTTATATCGTGGAAATTTGAGAATTCTCGGTGCATATCATGGATTACCTGGTTGTGTTGGGGACTCTGTTGCATGGAGTAATGTTCTTTGTGTATTAAAACCAGGAAGTTTTCCTAATTTTGTATAATTGATTTTATTTTATATAAATTTGATGTATGTTAAAATAAGTTAGTTTTGGAAATATGTAACTTTAAAAGAAAGAAAATGATGTGGATTGTGCTAAGTGTGGTTCATTATCTATCATTACCCATGTTATGACATTACGAGTTCGCAATTCACCACTTCGCTTGTAATCCAGAGTGGCATTTTTCAAACCCCAAAAGTTGGATGATAATTGCTGGGGCCTACAAGTGCGAAATTAAGTAATTTAAAATAAATTGCGACAATTATTCAGACTCCCCTTAAGAGTTATGATGGTGAAACATAAGAGGATGAGTTACACTTTTAGGCCTATTTGACTATAACGCCGATCTTGTACATTAAAGAATTGATTCCTGTGGCATGGCGTGTACGAAGCAGTTTCTGTTATTGTATATTCAGTCCGAACGCGGTTTCTTCTCTGAATATTTTATGATGAGAGTGATTCAGCTGTATCTTGTATTACAAAATGAAAGTAATGTATATTAACATTCTATAACGGCATTAACGCGCTATAATTCATTTGCTTTCTTTTATTGCTAGAGGACTACTTATTGTTTTTATCTTACGATGTCCCTGTTAAGGGCGTTCATTAGGACCTACAGAGAGAAGATGGTTGATAATGATATCCCCGTAAGTGGGGTATGGATTCTTATTATGAATTAAACTCCTGGGGAAATTAATACCCTGTAAACATCACGTTTTAATGAAACATCTCCATCCCTGACTAGTAGGTTTTTTTTCCAGTCTCGGAACTAAGTCCTGAGGATCAGTCACTATATTATGACCCTGACGGGGTTGGATCATTAATTACAATCTGACCTAATTCGTTCCCAGACATTTGGTCTTTTTTAAAAAATCTTATATAATGCAAATATCCTTTTATTTTTTTTTAATTAGTTGAAAACTGTTTTCTTACTAAATTCGTCATAAAATTGACGTTGTTTGATAAATCTTTATTCCTGGTCAATGAGTGTTTCACGTTGTGGTGGTGGCTGGGTCTGTGAACTTCATATTTATTTAATGAAGGATGCATTTCTGATATACTCGGGATCCATCTTTGACTTCTAGATAATTGTTTTGTAATATTCTCCTGAAATCATTTTTTGATTAAAGTATTTTTTAATTGCATTAAGTTTTGTAGTGCATCTTTCTGCTAAATCCACAATAAAAACTTCATCTATTCAAGTTTCGGGGATGCAAAAGTGTTCGGGAAGCAGGATGTAGGAATAGCCCAGAGAATTTCCTGTACTTTGGTATATTGATCGTAAACGGTATTTGCTACACGCTTCGTTTCATATCTTACGTGTGATTCCTGTTTTAAGCAGTTTATGATCAGCAAAAGGACCGAATACTGAGAAGAGATAATGGAATAGGGAAAACTCCCCTCCTGTTGTTAACAGTTTCTTTTTATTCTTTAAATTCTTCATTACTTGCTTAAACTTCTGGCGGACAAGTTTACTGTAGATAGATGTTGCTGTGTGGTGATCATGAAGCGTAACTGTTTCCAAATTTCTCGGACCTGGTGGTTTCTAAGTGCTAATGACCCTTTTTTATCAATTATTATAAAAAGATCTTCACAGAGTATCTATTGTTTTAGACAAAGCCTGTGGTTTTTTTAGTTAATGTTCTCTTTTTCTTTTTTTAGATCTTTTGGTTTCTTATAATGTTTTTCATATTCATTCGTAATATATTTCTTTATTCAAGTCTATTATTCCAGGAATATATGCGGAACAGTATTCTATCTCATGGAGCGGTTAGAGATGTTTTTGCGAGCAACACTCTGTACGGGTGTTTGATTTTTAGGGGGGTTGAGTAGTTGCTAACAGACATTCAGAGGTTTCATAGGCACTTTGGGTAGTATATCGAATTGTACACTGCGTTTTTGGTTATAGCTTTTAAGAATCTCTTTCTTTGAAGGGAAAACATTTTGGCTGGCTTTAGCACGTTTGATTCTGACTCATGTCCGTCTCTGCCAAAAGTAGATCAAGTACTGGGTATTTCAGGTGAGATACTCACAGCATAGGTGCTTTGCTTTGTGGTGAAGTGATTAAAATGTTCCTGTGTAATAAAGAAACACTGGGGGAGATATTTAGATGGTGGGTGAGATATTATTTAATTCTTTTGTTTTAATGTAATGTTTGGTCTGCTGTTACCGGTTTATTGGTGTTGTGGCCGGTGGTGTGTTTGTTTATGGTTTCAATGATTCACCTTATAGTCTAAGAGAAGTCGTGTCCCGAGTAAGTTTATTATGTGTGGTTGCTGGAGCCTTAATGTTCCTTTTTATAGTTCTTCTATTGGTATGTTGGATGACTTAACAAGCGATTTTTTGATGCTATCTATAATAAGATGCCTTGGTCGTTCATGTTTGGAGAATTGAAGTAAAGGTTTTTTGAGATATTCGTTTTTAGACTATGA
>JABUQX010026293.1:7500-31020 GCA_015478945.1 Trachelipus rathkii
TAGAGTGCTCCAAGATCAAGAATTTCGAGGTCAAAGGAAAGATGCTGATCCAACTGACAGGGCAAAAGTCCTACCTGTGAGATGGTGTAGTGGTGTGTGTAGTTCATTTGTCATACTTTACTTATTGTTTTGGATTATTTTAAATGCAATCAAGGAAGGTTGAAAATGCAGTTTTTTAAATCTTGGATTGAGAATTGTTGCCGCTGCCAGCAAGTCATTTTTTTTTCTAGAACTCCTAATCTTTCATTTACCAGGGTGCATAGAGTTTGCTTTAACGTTGAATCACACTAAACTTGAACTTCATTTTATCCATTTTTTCTTAAACAATTGCACATGTGAATTACCATGCTTGTGGTTAAGTATTTTTTCTCCTGATAGATCTTTTTGTATCCGATTCGAAGGGGTTCTTCAATAGCTCAAAGGTTTTGTAATTTACTATGATTTTTTGTTAGTTTTACTTTGACTTTTTGCTAATTTTATTATGTCAACTAAGTTAACAAATATTATTTTTATAATATATATATATAATATATATATATATATATATATATATATATATATATATATATATATATATATATATATATATATTATATATATATTATATATAAATTATATTATATATATATTATAGGCCTGTATATATATATATTATATAATATATATTATAGTATATATATATAATAATATATATATATTTAAACTATATATATATATATAATATATACTTATATATATCTATATATATATTATATATATATATATATTATTTTTAAAGTAGACACTAATCATGGCCCTGAATTAGCAGTGGAGGTGATTTTACATTAAAGGGAATAAAGCTTCTAGTAAAGTAGAAAATATTCACATTTTAACTTAAACATATCTAATTTCAGATTAAATTAAATTTTAATTAAAGATTTAACATTAACAACAGAACTAGAGGTGAGCTGTGTCTGTATTATATAGGATGCTTTCATTACTTTTTATAAATATCTAATTTAAAAACTAAAATACGCAATAGGTATATTTCATGAAAATTGTTCTTCCCCTATAGGCCTCTATACTTAATTCTTCTCTTGTAGGATCATCTGATCTCCTTCCCTCCTCCTCCTGAGTAAGACAAAATGTCCCCATCATCCAAGCTCGCCTGAAAAATACACACATTTTCCTAAAGTGTTATTTTATGAAAAAAGAAAACTGCTCAAAATTTCTAAAGTTAAAAAAAAAAAAATATCGTGGATTCGATACTAAGAATAAAATATCGATATATCGATATATTGGCTGAAAAAATATCATCGATATTTTTTCGATACTATCGAAAAAAATATCAATATCGATATAATCGGTCCATTGCGGCATCCCTAGCTCCCTACTTTTGTGTCGCTGTTCGCTTTGACAATAGGAGGGGAGGATGTATTATAAATTTTAGATTTGTGTTCCTGAAGGGAAGGATTTTGCACAGTGTGTAGGCGGAAGAGGATTATTACTCGTGTTTGGTGGTCCAAAGTTTCTGTATATGGGATAATTTGGGTGGACATGCTTGAAGTATGGTGTTGTTTGGATATGCGGAAATTGTTCTATGGTTTATGTGTATGGAATGGTCTATAATAATGGGTATCTGGATGGTATTGGGGGGGGGGGGGGGGAAACTTGTTGTATATGTTAGAGTAGTTTAGTACAGGTATGATTTTTTCCCTACCATGTGCAGTGGGTTATTGACTTATTGTAATGTTTGATAATGTTTTATTGAACATGATTAACTATAAAATTGACAGCCTATTATGTCAAGATGTGCTTTTTTTACACAGAGGGTTTTCATTTTTATATATATAATATATATATATATATATATATATATATATATATATATATATATAATATATATAAATATATATATATATATTATATATTATAATTATATATATATTATATATAACTATTATATATCTATATATAATAATATATATATATATATATTATATTATTATATATGATATATATATATATATATATTATATATTATAGTATATATATATATATATATATATATAATATATATATATATATATAATAGTATATATATATATATATATAATATGATAGATTAATTGTTATTAATAAATTATTATTATTATTATTATTATTATTATTATTATTATTATTATTATTATTATTATTATTATTATTATTATTATTATTATTATTATTAGGTACTTATTTTTCTATGATTATTATTAACTCAACATTAATATTTTGTTTAAAATAGAATTAAGTATTTAAATTTTTCTTTTATAACCTGGAAAATATTTATGCTAGGAGTCTGGACAAGCAACTGACTCCCAATTCCTTAAAAAAAAAAAAAGTCTAGACTTCCAACTTCTGACTCTGACTCCCCATCCCTGTTTGGAAAACTTCTTCCATAGGTAACTACACCTTAATGGAAACATTTAATGAATAAGGTTCAAGTCAATCAGTTTGTTAACATGAAAGGTTCCTATATAGCCTATAAATTATTGCAGCAGTTTGCTTCATTAATACACTGTAACAAGTAAAACTTTGTATAAAGTTCTGCATATCTATGTTATTATTATTATTATATTATATATTATTATTTATTATTAATTATTATTATATTATTATATTTATTATTATTCATCTATTTTAAAACTGAAGCTCAAAAGTCCAAATGAAGAAAAAAATTTATGTTTGCAGCCTTCATATCACTTCTTACGTCTAAGTCTCAGAGGACAAATCTTTTCACCACTGTTGAATGTATAATTCACAAAATCATTTGTTTGCTCATTAATATGGACAATTTTAACTTGTTTAATCTTTCGAATCCTCTCACGTACGTAACAGATTCTTGTTCTTGAATAATTATTTATTATTTATTATTATTATTATTATTATTATTATTATACTATTATTATTATTGATTATTATTATTATTTTATTATTTCTTGTAAGATATTAGTAAAATGCCAAATGAAATACTGAAACTGATAATCTTGAGAAGCACAAACATGACTATGATAATGAAACAAAAGAGGGAATTAGTGTGAAAGTAAATTTGTCTTGTTGATAGCGCTGTTGGAAGTCAAAGTAAGTTATGATTATTTTGTTTCTCCTCTAATCAAAATAGTTATCTACTGATACTGTCAGTTATTATTATTTTATTATTATTATTATTATTATTATTATTGATTATTATTAATTATTATAATACCAGCTTCTAATAAATACTTTATAGTCTTGCTTTTGTTCACATTCACTGTTTATCTTTTAATGTACGGTCACTTATTAAGTTTAAATATGCAAATTTTATCTTGAATTAAATATTAGGTCTATAAAATATATTGCTTGAGTACTTATTGCAGTCACTATATTTTAATGTTATTAAAATTGTTTTACTCTGCACTCAATAGGTTTACTTTCTTAACTCTTTTGAAGTTGCAAAATAATTTCAGAACTGTGTGGTTGATCAGAGTCAAAATTTTCAAAGGACTTGGAGTTAGAGTAGAGTTCCAAAATGAGTAAGGTTGAGACTCTTTCATACATAATGAGAGATCATAGGGAGCCAAAAGAAAATTCACTCTAGGCTTCACAAGACTGCTGATGAACCTCTTTACTGATGGTATCTCGTCATGTAGCGGTTTATCCCTGGGCAGCCCATAACTACCTCACTAAAACCCTGCCCATTCACTCCTATTATGCACCTTTTTCTTGCCTCTGCCCACAAACTTACACTTCCTTTTTTGTTGGTCTTCCAGCTGCCGTCTATTCCAAATACTTACAAATATTGCTCAAATGATTATTTATTTGAAACATAGATTATCAAAGATATTTGGATTTCACTTCTTCAGTAGAGTAGTTTTAGTAGATTTTGGATACTGTTTTCTGTATTCACTAACAATCTGAACTATGTATTGTTTTCATCTTACCTAAATGTTTCTGATTTCTGAATTAGCTTCACTCGTCTCTCAGCTACATCTTTAAACCATTACAGTGCATTTCAATAGTTCCATCTCACGTGCGAAGATTCTCATCCTCTTTCCAAGTAGACGGGCGGTTGTTCAGAAAATTTGTATGAATTTTAAATCTTAAGAACATTGCTTTGGAATCAGCTGTAATAAAGTATGAAATATCTTTTGCCTTTAAATCATGGAGATCTTCATTTTTGACAATGTATCTTTTAATTCGGTTGTCATAATCATCGTCGTCTATTGCCTTCATTTTAATAGCCATTTTCTGTTTAATGTCTGGTGGAACATCATCATTAAAAACTGCGAATGCTGCAATTTCCGGTGCCAGGTACCATAAATGGTTTGCGAACTTCTTCACGGCAGCATTACTAATATCTGCCTCAAATTCTTTGTACTCGATTATGTTCAGCAAAAATTTAAAATCGAGATATGGAGCTTTAATTGCCACTGGTAACCAAAACCAAGATCATAAATAAAGTCTGTTAAGAAAGAAACATATTCTTCTGATTGAATCTTTCTCGCGTGTGGTCATGTTGAATTTATACTGGAATAAATAGCCTATATTTTAAAGGTGTAAATAGCCTTTGCCATCCACCGAGCATGGCTCTGACTGCCAGGAATGCGAAATGAGACCACGCCAGGGGCTCCCACCAAGGAAGATCCTGGCTAATTCTAATAATTCCCGATAATCATCTCGGTGCTGTTTCAGGCGTAACTGATCTTTAAGACAATTCTATCATATTACACGGACATCCTCAGCCAACAACGTCTCCAATACGGTATTTTCTACTGTTTAAGGTCGACACGCGATAAACAGATTCTTTAAGTAGACCTTTTAAGATATTATGACTGCGCGAGGTACATCTTATGTTAGTAGTGGTGTGTGGGAATCAGACGAAGAGCTCTGTACTGTATATATACTCTGATACATATTTGAAGAATGCTATCTATCGAGATCATGTGGATGTCTGACACATGAGTAATGAGATCGATATGTTCACTATTATATTTTTTAATGTTTGTACAGGCAATATTTTGTCGATAAGTATGATCTATCGTTTCACAAACAGCGCAATTAATGCTGTAATCTTTTCTTCTATCCAATTCGTACCTGGCTGGGATGAGTCTCAGAGAGATGGTGTAGCGGGAGAGCGCTACATAGGCTGAGGAGGATAGTATAGTTGAGGACTTGAGTTTCAGTACGGACCACAATGATCGCTTGCTTTCGCCTTGAAATACAACTGAGTAATAGAGGTGACCAGGTGATCACACACGTTGACCGACGAGAGATTTTCCTCTAACACTACATAAAAAGCCGGAAGAAGGATGTGCACCATGCAGAGTGGACTGCGTTAGGGAGCATTGGAGCAGCATGTGTCGCGATAGATGTAATGAGAGTTTATTCGTACATCATGCACAGTGGAACACAACCACTGATAGATTGGGGTCCTTTAATGTTGTCCACTTATCTGGCCGCTCTTTCTACTTTCCGAAATAGTTCATCATCTCGCTCCATCTGTTGGAAGTGCGGATAGGATGACTTGCTATTAATTACATTTAGGCTAGTCTATTATGTTTCTGCTTGATCAGGTGCGTGGTCATCAGTCGGAGGAGATTGAGCGTGAGCGGATATGGTAAGAGGAATGGGAGCTATATGATTCCAGGTTTCACGTCTTACAGGGCTGTGGATATATGGGCCGTGGTATTAGAACCACACTCTACTGGATACTGGGATGCGATTTTATTTGCGATTGTCCCCCATTGTGCGTTCCGCTGATGATTTCTAGTGATGTGATCTGGTTACTGATTTCTCGTACCCTCTATATGACGCTAGCTCATGATTGTGGGAAGTAGATGATGCGAATGAGAGGCAGTAGACAGATACGTTTTTTTCTTCAATAGCAGACACACTACACGGCTACTGTAGACGTCATCTGATTCGTATACGTTGTGATTGTTTATTTCGGTATTATTTAGATGTAGTCAGATTATTGTATGAGGCGCAACCACCGGAGGAGATATACGGTCATCTTATCTATTCTTAGCTGGCGGAGGGCAGAGGTCAGGCAAGCTGTATACAGGAAATATTGAGGATCACATGCTATGACATTTGGAGTGATCACTATCTGGACGATGATGACACCATGACATCGACGCTTATTAGGGGAGCAACAGAGCTAATATATAGTAGGAGGTAGGCACTGTTAGAAATCGATTGACACATTGAAGATGGTCTAACCATGGGCTCACGAAGAATTGATGACATGTGGAACTGCGTTATAGCACTATGAGACCGGATGTTTATGCGGGTCAGATCGTGAGTCGAAGTTTAGCTGCACTGCTAAACTGCTAGAGTGTGGCCTAGGAGGATCATGCTTTGACTGACGTAGAGCTGGTTTAAGCCTGGTGAGGTGACCTTAAGATGGTAGGTGCACGCTAAGACTTTATTCTCCACGGAGGGCGAGCTGCGATCGCTTTCATGTCTGAGGACATGATATTACGCATTCTCTGACGAGTAAAATAGTTTGGAGAGCTGGTATATAACAGGAGATCGATGCTATCCAATAATGTTGGTTTGTTGATGTTTGTCAATAAAGTCCACCACTATCGATAATCTGTAAAATGAGGTAGGGTGATGCCATCATAGTACACGAGCGGCGGTAGAGCATTGGTAAGTTAGCCATGAGAAGCAGGAGAGGATTTTGACTGTGGTGACATTGATAGTATTACGAGTGCGGAGAGCTGGCTGTATCTTGTAGTAGCAATATTAATCATCACTTGCAGTGCTGCAGTATATATTTATTATTGATATGTATTATTATTTATTGATCTTATTATTATTAATTACTATTATTATTATTATCCACTAAATGGAAGGGATTACTACACACCAAAGGAATACATATCAACATAACTGCATCAAAGACCTAATAAACTGGATATGTTGCCTGAAGTCAACAGTGGTTTAAATAGGCAAACCCGACGTCAGATTCTGGAAAATCATTCTACAACACTAATATGTTTCCCAAATTCAAATACAATGATTCCCTGACACATGATTTTTAGGTAAAATAATAGTTAGTATAACATATATTGTAAATTCAATTTCCTTTCAATTTGTTCTACTACTTTAATTTTGGAAAAATTCTCCCTGCAAGGAAGATAGAGAATGATATGTGATAAACAAGTAAATATAGTTTTAAAACTGAAATTGCACCCCTTTTGTAAAATGTTGTTGAGCTAAATTTTGCCAGGACTAATTGTAAATGGAATAGAACAGTTTTGAGAGTTGGGAGGTAGAAAATGTTACACTTCAAAATGAACGAATAGGAATTATTTACAATCATATATAATATTATATATATATATATATATATATATTAGTATATATAATATATATATATATATATATATATATATATATATATATATATATAATCATAATATATAAATATTATATAATATATAATATATATATATATATATATATATATATATATATATATATATAATATATATATATAATATATATATATATATATATATATATATATATATATATATATATATATATATATATATATATTACTATATATATATAGTTAGGGGATGTACCGATAGTATCGGTATCAGTAGTATCGGCCATTTTTGATGGTATCGGTATCGGTTAAAATGACCGATACTTAGCCGATACTTACTTACTTTTTGGATGAAAAATTATGAGAAATTTTTAGATTTAATAATAAATCTTCTTTCAATATATATAGCTAGTAACAAGGTTAGTTTTTTTTTTTTCCTCGATTTCCTTTTAACTTAAGATTTTTAGCGTATCTCCAACTTGGTCTTTTAGCGTAAAATTCCTAATTGGACGCCATATTATAAGATTATCAGAATTTGATATTACTTTTTAGTTGAGTCAATAGTTTTTTTTTTTTTTTGTTAAGCATTGGCTTCCATGATGGTTTTAACTTTCTGATTATTCATATTTTAGATTTTTGCTGTAATAGGTTGTTTTATTCGTTTTTATTAAAAATTTAGGTTTTAGCGTACGAATAAATTTTCTCATAGCCTTTGGTTTTGTCTATTTTGTTCTGTCTTTTTTTTTTTTTTTTTTTTTGTTGTGTGTGTGTGTGTGTGGTGATGTGGGGTGTGCGTGTATGATAGCAAATTTGCACAGGCACAGGCTTTCCTTTTTGACTTTACAAACATCAATGGCTTGCACTCAACTCTGCATTCATGGAATACTAACTTCTCTAACTCTAAACCTAATTTATGCTCTTGTCTGAGACCCAGATGCCTAAGAATTCATCCTTCAACTCGTTTATATATCCAACTATAACTTATTTTATAATTTCGTTTGAAAGAGTGAGTATGTGCCTATATCAATATAATACATCCTATAACCAACGTCCTCGAGAATCTCGAATCTCCTAACTTTGATGTTCTGAGGACTAAAAAAATCTTTCTTACTTCTACTACAATATTCTTATGCTTCTGGCCTTCTGTTCCCTTAACAGAACAGATTTCAATGCCTTTATATATATATATACTACTTCTCACGAGACTGTTATAACTTCTCTCCAAATACTGAGGTCCTCTCTATTAGGGGATTTCATAATGTATACAGAAACTGAATTGTTTGGGCTCCTCTCGTACTGATTTAGGTGGGGGGAATGCCGAATCATCTCATATTCTCAACGATTCTGGAGCAACTGATTAAATAACCTACACACATTCCGGATCGTCCCCAACCATTCTTGAACACACTTGACTATGTTTCACCACTAATCCTTCTCTTATAAATACACCATTTCCTCCTATCGGTAAATCTGACCACAACCTTATTTCTCTTAAAATTTTTAATACTTTCTCTCCAACAGCTCCTCCTGCCCTATGTGTTTTTTCTGGCACTTTTGATCGGGCCGATTGAGGGCATTGCGTTGCTTCTACCTAACTATAATTGAAGTGACTGCTTTGACTCTTTAAGACGCTTCAGATTCTGCCGATAAAGTGGGAACTGTAATTGTTAATGGGATGAGCAGGTTCATTCCTTCTTGCACATCTTTTTCTCCTCAAATCCATGGTTCGATCGTGCTTGTTCCCGTGGCCATTCAATGCTAGAGAATGCTATCGGGGTGTGGAAAAATTCGTCGTTCTCCTATCACTCTTGCTCAATTTTCATTCAGCTAGAAATCGTTGCAGGATACTCTTCGACGAGCAAAGCGGACATTCATTAAACGAAAATGCGCTGAACTCCTTGGTTCTCCTACGACAGACATCTCTTCTGGGCCTCTGCCAAAAACATCTCTAACAACTTCTGTAAATCATCCTTTCCTCCTCTTATTCGCTCTGACGATTCTGTTGTTAATACTCACTGAAAAAGCCAATCATCTCTTTGGCCTCCTATTTTCCTTTAATTCAACCCTTGGACGTTTCTGGTATTCCTCTTCCTCCTCCTTCTCTCTCTCAGGTGTCCTATTGCCTTTTAACCTGTAATTTCATTTGAATCGGTGCATGACGCTCGCTGAATCTATGACGTTACGAAGGCGGTGGCCCGGATGGCATCCTCTCCGAGTTTGAGGAAATGTGCCTTCCTGCTGACCCACCCCTGCGTTCAACATCTTCTCTATGCCTCAATATCTAAAGCACTTCCCTCAGTTTGGAAGCGCGGGCAGGTGATGTCCAGAGCGCTATTCCGAAAAAATGAGGCTGCTCTGATCCTTCTAACTATGCCCTATCGCTCTCACTTGTATTCTTTCTAAGATCTTTGAAACCCTTCTCAATCTCACTTCTTAGATCAGCTGGAATCTCTTTCCCTTCTTTCTGATTATCCGTATACGGCTTTCGATGCTCGAAGATCTACTGGCGTATACTTTCCTATTTAACTAGATTTTTATGGTTTCCGCCCTAGGAGACTACTGAAGACTTGTGTGGTGGCCTGACATATCCAAAGCATTTGACCAGAGTATGGCACTGCGTCACTGCTCTCGCAAGCTCCTCCTTTGGGTTTGCCTTCTTCTCTTTGCTTACTTACTGTGCTAGCTTTCTTTCAAATCGCTCAAATATCGGCTGTTGTTGATAAGGCGACCTTCTCTTTTCTGTCAAATAGTGGTGTTCCTTCAGGGTTCTGTTTTATCTCCCTACTTTATTCCTGCTTTTCATCAATGATCTCTCACCTGCACATCTAACTCTATCCACCTCATATGTCGATGACTTGCCCTTCATTCTTCAACTCATATCAATTCTGCTCCCTCTTTTACTTTCTAGAATTGCCCCTACGGTCTTAATCTTTCCGATTCCTATTCCGTCGCTGATCTGGATAGAATTTCGGGTTGGGTGTCTCTAAGCTTGTGAAAATTAATTCTTTAAAAACCCAACTTCTACAATCTCCCTCTTAAGACCATTAACTTTTCTATCTCTTTCGACGGTTCTCTCGTCCTCTCCTGTTGACAATATAAACATCCTTGGCCTTAACATAAACAAAAAAATGTTTTTGAAAACCTCAAATCACAGTGGTCGCTAAGGCCTCAAAGAAACTGGGAGTCTGTTTAGAGTGCGAGACTTTTTTTCCCTCTTCTCATAAACTCCACCTATACAAGGTCTCATCCCCCTTGTGATGGATACTGCTCTCATTTATCTGTGGGGGCGGGGGCTCTGGTTTCATCCGGCTTTTTGATAAGGGTCGCTTTCAAAGACCAAAAGACTTTAAAGCTGTCCTGTACTTTCTGAGTTGCACTTGATCCCTTTATATTTGACGGTCGCGATTGTGGTGCTTTATCGCGCTTTTCTATAGGACCTGGAGAGGGCAGTTTGCTCGAGTGGGGAACTGATGCGCACTCGCGTTACACCTACCTTTTACCGACGCCTTCTGCGCTAGCATGCAGATGGGTGCGTGTTTGTCGGCACATTGTTGTGTTTTTGAGTTTTGTGTTGATGTTAGTACCTCCAGACTGGGTTCGCTGTGGGCTTTCCTTCTTTCCTGCACCTCTGTTCTGTGGAAATTCTCTGCCATCATCTGTGTTTCCTACTCAATTTTAAATTTCCTCACTTTAAAGCCTGGCGTCTGTGCTCATCTGCGTAATTTGTGTTAGATTTGTCGTTGTATATTGTTCAACACCCACTCCTTAAATAGGGTTCTGCCCGTGAGCGGCGGTGACAACTGTAAAAAAATAAAATAAATAAAAGGTTCTAATAAGGATCTTAAAGTTAGCTGAAATCCCACAAGAATGGCACATCTCCGACGTGAACCACTTCTAGACATGCATTAAAATAGCATAACCGAGGAGCTTGCCCCTTGACAAAAAAAAAAAAAAAAAAAAAAAAAAAAAATTCAGAGAAAGTGGAAGCCGCCTAATCTGCAACCCCTGGCAACAGCAATGATAGTGACGATGGTGGCTTTTTCAGCAAATAAACCTCTGAAGATGGATTTGGATATGCATGCTATGACTGAAATTGCATTGACAACTCATTCACCTTCAAAACAATCACACCAAGGAACCTCAATCGAAAAAACGGAAGAGACAGTCATCAAGGGCAAAGATAATTTAAATTTGCAGTCTGTTGAAGAGGAGAATGAGGCTCTCTTAAACATGAGATGCTGCCTACAGAAGGAAATCCTTTCATGCGGTGGCAATGAAAATGGGCCAAGTTTTCATTATTATCAGTGCTTGCGAGGCAAATAATTATCAGCACCCCCTTCATCAATCGAGAGAGAGCATATTTATAGTGTAGGTAAGGTAGGAGGAATGTAACCCCAAAAAGGAACAGGCTCTCGCCAGATACTAGTGAAAGCTTAATTTTTGCATCACAAATTTGTTGAATTTTTGGAAATTTGAGTATTGAACTGATATCTATCTTAAAGAAGTATTTATATGTCATGTTTGAGTAATAAGCGTTTTTTTATTTTAACTTTTCGGCATGAATTAAATTGAGGGTCTCTTCTTTCCATTATTTTTATTCTATTATATGTAGCTAAGTTAAAGAATTTCTTGTAAATTGTAATCAATGATTAAAAAATAAAAGCTAGTAGCTAAACTTTGTTAATACTTACTTGAAAATGGAAATGGATATTTTTTAAATAAACACAAAAATAAAAAAGTTTATTAATATTATGTTTGCAATTATTATTCCTTAAAGGTATGATTTAATTTATAAAATAAATATACTCTGGGCACAACCAATATATGTATAAATGACTAAGTATTGTTTGTACAGGAATGCAATCTTGAGTGCCTAGCATTGCACAAATGTTTATCTTATTACTGGTGTATTACTTATATTAATTAAGTATCGGCTATCGGTACCTAAGAAAATCGAGTATCGGTAACCGGTATTGCCTCTTTCTGGTATCGGGTTCAATCCCTAATCATATATATATGATATATATAGAGGAGTTAGAAATATGCTTCTATATAATATATTATATAATATTATAATATATATTATATATTTATATATATATATATTATTTATATTATATATATTAGTGTTGAGAGAGGTTATATATATCAATAGTAAATGCGTGACGGAGGTGCAATCTATTGGTGTATTATTCGAGCAGTATATATGCCGCGGCCGGAATCCCCGTGGTGAAATTATTGAGAGAGCCCGAGTGGCGGGAAATGAGTTATATTAAGTATATATAGCGATATAGTTTAACAATATATAAAAATAGAGAGCGCCATCTGAGCGTAGGCGCGAGTAAGTTGTATTTGATATTCCACTTAGTGTGTAGGGACCGTAGGTAGTACTCACGCTTGGATTATATGATAGGATAGGTGGAAGCGGCATATATAGCGCTAATAAGGTAGGAGGTCAGCAGCAGATGATAGCGCGAATCTAGTATAGTGTTGATGAGTTCAATCGATATGTGGAGATTCTGAGTAGACAGGGCGAGCGCTGAATGAGTGAAGCGTAGTAATATCGCTTTTACGAAAGGCTAAACACGATAATATTGAGTTATATGAAATGTGACATTTGGGCCATCCGGTCGATCGCGAGTTCTTTACACCTATGACGTAATTTTAAGTATACCACGGTAAGCCGTAGATGGAGTGAGGCGTGGAGGTCGAGTGTCGCGGGCGATGTCTCGGGGAGGGATGAATCATGAGTGCAGGGGAAACCATTACTATTTCATAAGGACCGCATTTGAGTGGAAACCTTCTCTTCTCCTATACCCAGGACAACGTTATGGCGCTCTTGTATATATGTATGGAAGATATATATATATCAACTCAGGCTCGTTTTTGATGGTTTACCAAAAAACCGGTTTTGTCGTTTCATAAAATAAAGAATATATGCACGAGAAGAGAGAAACTAACAGTAGAAAATTACGTGTACCAATTAAAGTTTATATGCACACTTAAGGGTAGCAGTCTTGGAGGTGAGTATGTATCGACCATCGTATCACACACGACAACCACTTTACGATAAACATTAAGAGACGAGACACACACGACTGCGCAAATTATTACAAATATGCTCTAATTGACCTGCAGAGGCGTACGTTGTTTTGGGAGGGTTTTTAAATTATATAAGGGCTCGGGGCTAGGAGCCCCTGAATTTTCCAATAATTTTGTATGGCTGCATGTAACCCATATCTTTTTAGTGTGTGGTCTCTCGCGTGTGAAGATCGTTAGATGGACACACACATTTTTGTTTGGTCGAGGTGTTTCTTAATTGATATTCACGGTTTCTTCATTACACGGTTAGTACATTGAGTTCTCTTCGAGATTACACGGGGAAAGAGTTATGTTTTATCACTAAGTTCACTGGGCGGCGAACAGAGAGGATTTTTGGGCGCAAAGACCGATGTTAGGGGAAGTGTTTATAGGGTAACCGTTGTTGACGCTGATATCCGGGGAATCGCCGATCTCCGGTTTTCTTGAGCTCTATGAGATGTCATGAACAGGGACGTGGTCACAAAAAATAATACATTAATAACCCAACAATTTATGTTTAGGTTTGGTAAAAAAATATCGAAAATATATATAAATTTTTGTTAATGAGTAGTACATAAATGCAATAGCTTCAAAAACATTCATTCAGTACAATGAAATCACAATTTGAATGCATTTACAAGTCGCTGCTATATGATTGTGTCTTCTCGTGTGCAGACAATTGGACAAATCAACGTTGAAGGCTCTGCAACACATTAGTTTGCACATAGTCACGTGTGTATAGCCCAGCTTATGCGCTTTGCTTCTATCAATCACAGTATCAAATAAATGGCGATGGAGAGCTTGGTTGTCGTTCACTTTTGAGTAACTGTTGAATGTCACTATAGAACTACCACATCTTGCGCGGAGGACGCAATGCGGAGCTTATAGTCATGTATATATGTGACTTTTTAATGGCTCATTTATATATATATATCTGAAGGATCGTTGAATAAGAGCATTTCTCTGGTTAAGTTCTTCATTATACATAGGTTGGTAGAATGTGGTTGCCCTGCGGAGTCAGTAATCCGGGTTACAAAAAGGTATGCGAACACCCGAGGAGAGAAGACACATCCAGGCAGGACTGCTTCGACATATCTTAGGTCATAGGAATTTAGTGAATATGTCTATCCTTGATGGAATTTGGGCAGGAATTTTGAAGGGACGCTAAGATGTTCCAGGAAGCTGTCTGGAGTGTCGTCTCATAGCTCAAGATTGAACACCGCAGGAAAGAAAATCTGCAAGTGATACAAGGTGCGAAATCGACATCGCAGCGCACCACAATCGGTTATGTCGACGGGGTTATAACAAATTGCGTTCATCAGTCCTAGTTTGATGTGGGGTGGTGGGAAAATAATTCCCCTGTCAACCAGTTGTTCGTTAATGATATTTGATGCACCTACAGTCATATTTTCCCTAGCAGGCCATACAGCTTTTTCCCAGTGGTCTTCTTTAGCCCTACTATCCCACAAGCATATTGAAACAAGTGTACTTAGTATATCCGCTTTGCTGCCCAAGTAAGATGTTGACCATCTTCAAATCAACGCATTTAGACCACTGGTGTTCATTATATCTAAGCTTCTGCAAGATCATTCTTATGATTTTTCATATTCCTCTTTCAGTTTTGTGGTGACCTAATTGGACATCGATGCATAATCTTAATTTGCCCTATTGTACAATCAAAACACCATTCCAAACTCTCGTTGAACTATCCATTACAACAATCGCACATCTTCTGTCAGTATTTAGGGTCCCCATTGGAGTAGGAGTCCAGGGATGTTCCTGCAGTATACTAGGGTCTTCTTCTTCCATGAAATATGGAAGAAGTACAACCTCTCTTTTGTCCGAAAAAAGTTATTTATACATTCGGCCTTGAGACAGTTCTTTTTACTTAGTCTAGATGCTAAAAAGCTCAGAAATCTTGCTTGGAGAGACTTAACTCCCGTACTAAATCATTGATCTCTATCCTGGGAGAACTGTTGCTGTGTAAAGTATTTCTTTCCATATTTCACTGACCACTATTGCACGTGTGCACACAAGTCCTGATATCTTCGTCATCAGAAGGCGGAACAATGCTAGGTCTGGGATGTAGTGAACATTGGATGGGGACATCGTCGAGTGTGTACAGGTTCCGGGCCTTGCTGATTCCAAAATCCGGATACTCCAAATTTACGTTTCTTGAAACGATTGATACTTTTCACATTAACCAAACAAAATAAGTCACTGTGGTGATCTTTGGCTCCCGCCATACCATATAGGCACACCAAATTTTAAACCTTTTCGTCGTCCATTTTTCCACTGACGTAGATTTTTCGACCACACGTTTCTATCAGACCATATGGGGGAGCCAAAGACTATCTTGGACTCATCAGTGTTCATTCCAAAGTATAGTCAGAAATGCTTGCTTCACAAAGTTAGTAATATATTCTTCTTTGGTTCTCCTAGCAATATTCACCACAGATGTAGCAGAATACATTCGGGTTATTTCAAACAGCTCTTCGTGAAGTACTCATAGTGTTCTGAAAACAGAAAAAATAAAGTATATATACAAGGTAAGCCCCTTAAAAAACGAAAAATTAAAACAATATTACTGTAAAATATGCCTTGAAAAAGATATTTGTATAAGAGTAAATCTGGAACACCCTGTATCTCAAAGAAACTAGAGCCAATCTTTGGAAAACTATGTCATTTCTGAAATCACACACCATATACTAATAAATTCGATAGAAATATCCTTGGCCAAGCAAAAAAAAAAAATTTTTTGTTGGCCAGTTTTATTTTTCAAGAATTAAAAATGCACGTGCAAAAGTAAGTGCGACTGTACTTTTTAGGGAAATAAAAGGTAGCCAAAGCCACTCGCATGAAGATATAGTACTTTTGTTGTGTAAGACCGTTGCAAAACTACGTATTTAATTGCTCATACATTAGAACTAGGAAAATTCTGGAAAATTTGGCAACCTGAGAGATGATGATTATGCTAAGTGCAGCTCAAGCTTAAGCAGCCCTGTGTACTGCCAGAGTCCCTTTCACTATTGGATGCACAAGTTGCATTATCGAGAGAGCCTACTGTGCTCGGATATGGGACACGTAAAGATATTATGCTTTATATCATCACACATACAAAGATTAAATGGTGGCTTTGGGTTCACGCATTGAGAGATAAGCCGCATGATAGATGAGCTGGAGTAGTAAAGGTGGGACAATGACGATGGGTCTGGGGAGTGGGGACTAGTGATAAGTGAATCAAAAGTTGAATATTCCAAAGCAATCATTTGATTTATCATTCTGAGGATGGTATGAACGTCTCGTAGTCGAAGTATGTTCAACAATCTTGACTAGATTTTTAATCTATGTTCAAGTCACTTATATATAACCATTTCAGTCACTTTGAGTTTTGTCATGTCATGACTCATTCTATACTTAACATATGTAATAGTAACATTGAATATTTAAAAGTGAAAATTAAAAATACTGCTATAAAATCAAAATGTAAAATATCATAGTTATCTAGACGATTAGTAGTCAAGGCCGAAATATCATGGTCACACAAGGTTAATATATATATAAATTGTAATGAAATACATATAAATAAAGAGATTAACGTCAGAGCACACACCTGCGCTATGTTATAATAACTCGACTATCACACACACTTAAGTTAAAATTCTCGAGAGTATACGCTATATACTTTGGGAGAGATGAAAATAACTCAATGTGAGAAAATAGATCTAGAGAAATAGAGAAATAATTATTGCTTTAAGAAATAATCATTTACATAGATAAAATAAAACGAAAAACACAACTGCAAAGGGAAACATGGAGATAATCGCATGCAAAGGAACAGAATGTGTGTGTGATATATATATATATATATATATATATAAGAAAAAACGGTTTTTTCAGGCCCACACATATTTTAATGGTACGTAGAGATCTTGAGAAAGTATACCCGGAGGCGAGTAGCCTTTTAGTAATGGACGGTCAGGGAGTTGATTTTGCATCGCATAGGATTAGTTAAGATACTTTAGCTGCGGTGAACTACATTATGTATATAATGGGTGTAGAGTTGGATTGCAATAATATGGGGAAGGGGGTTGTGCCTATATATATTATTGCCTTTTCTGCTGAGAGTCGTTTATTTTTTCAGTCACACTGACTTCTGACGTCCGAGCTTGCTAAATACTGCTCCAGTTGGTAGCGACCTAAGTTGGAGGACAGAGATCACCACGTATTATACACTTGGGAGATTATATATAGGCTTGTGGGTAAAGACATTCATTCTTCGCTTAATTAACTCTCGGTACCATTCCCATCGATAAGGTATGCGTGTTAAGTATATTGTTGAATCTTTGAGTATCTAGTCGGTTATCTTCTTGGTGATGAAGTTTTCAATTCATTTGCAGACTGTTCTTTTGATAATTAATGTGTTTATTGCATCACTACTGGACCTGTAGAAAGATTATTTTTCACTCATGAGTGTATTTGTCTTCAATGTGGATTATACTTGTGAGGTCTAAGATAGGATGTTGCGCTTCTGTGATTATTTCACATGTTCGCCCTTTTCACAATGGGTACAAATTAAATAAATTGAAGATATGCGTTGACTCATATTAGAAGTACACCCGCCACTTGTGTGAGTAGGACGATGGGCCGATTATTGGGTAAACATTTTTTGCTTAACTTTCCAACCAAACTGATTTGATCACTCAATTTGAATCTAATCGAGTTGTTGTTACTGGTAAGAATGAAATCGTACGTGCTGTGGTGCGAGTGACGATCGAAGGAGTTATTGGGATTCGTAGCTCTCAGTCAGCGACAGAGTGGCAAGCAATGCTTGGTGAGAGGGAACGTTCTGATGGGTCTTATAGTGGAGCATTCGGTGTTGATGGTTGCCGTATCTCGTAGGGTGGATATTTAGAATCATCGTAGCACTTATAACTAGGTGTAATCTGCATGTGATCATAACGTTTTAGAATCAGGAGGATGGTTCTTCAATGCATGGTAAGACTGGACCTGTCAGAAAGTTACCATTCCACTCAGGTGTAATCTGTGTATATCTTCGTATTCACTATTGTATGTAGGGTTGCTGGGGTATATATCACTCGGTGTATTTCATTGTACACTTTTCAGATATGGAATTATTAGGTATGTTATTAGTGCGGAGATAATGGGGATAGAGGGTTGGAGAGCAACAGGAAGAAGTAACGTATTCCGAACTGTTCTATATATCGGGGTTACATAAAAACTTGCTTTATAACGGGAATCTAAGTAAGTTTGCCAATAGTATGAAGGTCATTAATTCCCACAGAACCAAAGCGTTTTTTAATATTGAAATTTATGCATCTTTTCATTCTTTTAAAACAGTCATCATTTTCATTTGAAAGATGTTCAAAATCTTTCTTAAGCGGTTTGAGATAATGGTGATTACAGTAAAAAGACAGAAGCTGTAGAGGCGCCTGATTTTTTTGTAGTTTCTTCAAATGTTTCAGTAGCTTAAATGCGTGTGATGATGAATGTCCATTTTCCCAAATTAAATAAGTATTGCTTAAACTTTGAATCAAACTGAGCAGAGTACAGGAGAAGCAAGAAAGATTCTTTGAGGCTAGTTAAGGATTACTTTTTTCCATCTATATATGTATCATTCGAGATCCTATTATCATGCAGTAGTGGGATTAACATTGTAGTGCATATGCATGAATATCAATGAGGTGTTTGAAGTGAGCGTCGCGTGGTCCATAGCTGCACAGTATTACAAATTTATATAGGGTTCTATATATATATATATAGGTACTAAAACAATTTCTTTATCGAAATCTCGACAATAAATAGCCGCGCAACATCCGCAGGCGAAAGCGCGGAATGCGGATGTGCGATGCGAATCTTTATATGATGTTGCTGGAGCGGAATGCGATGTGTACCCGATGCATCACTAATACTATATAATAATGCGTATATATATATATGTGTGAGATAGTATAGTAATGTCATCTTTAGGAGAGTAAGTATATATAAATTATTAAAGTCAAGACAGCGGCGTGTGCGGGGTGGATAGGGAGGAGATTAGATATAGCAGCAAGAGTTATCATGTTCAAAGAATAGAGATGTACTGGTACTAGTATATAATAGGTATGATCGTAGATAGCATTAGGATAAGGCTGCTTGAGAGCATGAGATATAGCACACACACACGTGTAAGCCTCTTAGGAATAAGTAGTATAATCAGAGTAGGCGAGTGAGAGATGGGTACCAGCCGTAGTATCTGGGCACGTTAATACATGTAGGATAAACTGCGATACTATACGATGATATATTAATTACAGGGAAGTGTTATGAAATGGGCGGTGCTAAACTCTATATATTAGGGATTTGGCTGCTGGACTACGGAGAGATTACAACGAAAAGGAGTTGAGAAGGAAACAACGTCACGGAAAGAACTTTATGTGGGGACAATGACAGGATAACATATGTATGCAAAGTCACTACGCCAGAGACCGGTTAAGTTGGGATACTAAAGTGAGGGCCAGGGTACAGGATATATTTAGGTCTCTGAAGTTGAAGGGTTTCGGAAGGAGGGCCGCTAAAACAAATGATTGGTAAGTACGTACGGCGACGGGTCTCTGTGACGTGTGAGGTCCGTGCTATTAGCTTGTATGACCCCCCCTGCACGGATGAGTGCCTTACAAACCCGTTCTGGCATGCTCCGAGGAGTTGGCCGAATGTCCTGGACGATGATCTTGAATCCATACGTCGTGCAGTGCCTGTCGCAGTTCCGGAGGTAACGTGAAGGGGTTGCAGCTGTCAGATCCAACGTTTCAGGATATCCCACAAATGTTTGATTGGGTTGAGGTTCGGACTATATGCTGGCCACTCCGAACCCCGTAATTTGAACCGTCCTAAGGTAGTCGTTCACACATTGGCCCTTGTGTGGTCTTGCATTGTCATGCATTAGGATGAAAAAGTCACCGAATGTAGGGGCATATGGCACGACATATGGTTTGATCATGTCTGTGATATACCTTACGGCTGAAGAGTACCTCCATCGAAGATGGTGCAAACTCTGAGGCCCCGATAAAGGATGCCTCCACAGACCATCCGACCTACCTCCAAACGGCGGCACCTGAGCACATTGCATTGCGCGAACCTCCGTCGGTCGTCAGTATACTCTAGCACGCCTGTCCGAGGCGCACAGAGACACTCTCGACTCGTCCGTAAAGAGCACCTTTGCCCAATCGTCGACTGTCCAATGGATGTGTTCTCGGGCAAAATGCCAGCGCTCCCTTCGATGTGCCATGTTGTGCGGTGGACCTATGGCAGCCTCCGGGGCCCGGTAATTATGTTCCGCAAGGCGTCGACGCACTGTATTGTCACTCACCCTAGTGAAGTGTACCTCCGCCAGCTGTACCTGCAGAAGTCTTTGCTGTTGCGTGGCGCTCTCGTAATGCACGCAGACGTATAAATCGGTCTTCCACGGGTGTCGTGGATGGGCCTACCTTGACCTCGCCGGCGATCATGTGTCAGGGTTTCCTGGTAATCGTTTGGACCACCCTAGCAATCGCGTTGTGTGCGCTCACATGCGAATCGCGCACCAAGGTGCCCCGTACCCGTGTCCTTCGGCATGGAAGTGTTGTTATCTGCACGCACTGTCTCTTGACATGTAAGAAGCCGCACGTCCCTTTCCATTGTTTATCCAGAGTCGCTTCCTAAGTGAATGATCCTTCGCTCGATTATACCCCCGACATAACCTACCCCCACCTCTCCCAGGTTTAGTTACGTGGTTTATGTTTTACTAAATTTATCGCGGTGACGGCCCCAATACATGCAGCGAAATTTCTCTGCCGGGGTTGGTTACATAAGTTAACACTGTGTTGGTGTGGGTTTTCATGGCATTGTGAGATATCGCCCTCCGTGGCGAGTGACTTTACCTTTAGTGGATGCGTTATTTTTTGACGAGGTAGTATATATATAAAATATATATATATAATATATAATATATATATTATATACTATATAGTATATATATAATAATATATATAATATATATTATTATATATAATATAATATATGATATATTATTATATATATATATTATATAATATATATATATATATATAGTATTTAAAGAAAAAAAAGGTTTTAGGAGGCAAAGAAAGTTTTCTGTCATGTAATATTCTAGTATGAGGTTTATAATGTTCACAGTAGGATTTGTATCTTCATAATATATCCAATATCATTTCATATTAAAAGTTTTATTACTTTTTGTTAAACTTTTTTAAATTGAGTTAAATTTAAAGTTTGAAAATACATAAGCTTTGTCTTTATGAAATCGATGCTTATTTATTAGTATGAAGCTTCTGATTAGGTTCTGAGTATTTCCAGTTTTCATAGTTAACGTTAAATCGCTAGTGAAATTTTATCAACCACTATTCAAAATTAATGTAATAAATTGACATATTAATAAATGTAAAAAAGAAAGTAAATTGATAATGATTCTTGTAGTAAAAATAAATCTTAATTTTGAAACGAAACTGGGTCGAAATATCTTACATATAAAATTATAAATATGAATTCAAGTTATGAAACTGAAAGTTTTTATCTAGCTACAGTTGGAATGAGAATTGAAATAAAAAGTTTGAGTGGAGATGAAGCCAAAGCTAAAAGATCTCGGGGGGGGGGGGAAGAGTCAAGAGTTGAAAATACCAATTGAATTGGAATTTTATTAAGAGGTGGAAAACTTAAATGGGAGTCTGAGTATAAAATGTTCTTACAACTACACAGTTCTGATTTTTTTTTATTACTGCATGGAACTCATTAACCCTTCATCACCTTTAGAGTCTCTTGAGCTTGTTTGTTTGTCAGAAGTTCACTGATGTTAGAGATTTCACAAGAATTGTCAAATTATTGCACTGTATTTAATCCTCAAGCTGAATACAGTTATCTTTGGTTGTTTATTATTTTGGTTGAAGAATCATTGAGTTTTCATTTTTGAAAATCACTGCACCCTTCACTCTAAAGGTTAGTACATTAAGTATTAAAGCTATTTATAATATTATTACTACTTTTATTATTATTATTATTATTATTATTATTATTATTATTATTATTATTATTATTATTATTATTATTATTATTATTATTATTATTATTATTATTATTATATGTTGGTATTTTGGTTGAAAGAGTGCTGTGAGTGACTGAGGGGCTGAATTCTATCTTGATTCTGAGTATGTTATATATAAGGGAGAGAGCTGTAGGCCGAGAGCGATCGCTTGGCGCGAGTGCATGATTGTGGATACGACGATAAACGATGCATTAGCCCAGTGTAGAGGGATGTGCTGGATAGTTTTTACATAAAGCAAGATCAGTGAGAACAAAGGAGCACACACACACGGAGTGTTATAGGAACTGGCAGTCAGTGCGTATATTGATAGGGAACGCCGGTTGTGGCTACTTAGGTGGTAGTAATAATATGGCGTTGGTGGTAGACTTTTGGAATGACAAAAGTAAATATAGATGAGAGTAAGGTGATAGTGGTTAGTGTGGAGAGTCGGCAGTGTGGAATCATGTTGAATGGTGGGCAGCTGGAACAAGTATCCGAATTTAAATATTTTTGTTGGGTGAAAAGGGAACAGATGATGCAGTGTAGTAGGAAAGTTGTGAATGGTAGGAAGGTGACTGGTGCAATTAAATCCTTGGTGAATGCAAAGGGACTAAGTCTTGAGTGTGCAAGGGTTCTGCATGGTATGTTGTTGCCCGTGTTAATGTATAGGAGTGAAACTATGGTGTGGAATATTTAAGAGGTGTGGATTTAAGGTGGAGTCTTTCATATGGATAATCTTTAGGAGCATGGTAGGTGTGAGAAGAATTGATAAAGTGAGGGATGAACGTGTTAGAGAGTTGTGTGGTTTGAAAAAATGCGTGAATTGGAGAATAAATGAGTGTGTATTGAGATGGTTTGGTCATATGGAAAGGGTATGATAGTTGGTTGATTATTATTGTACAGTGGTGAGTGTACCGCTAAGCAACTGGCTAGGAAACCTAAGAAAAAGTGGATCGAGTTTGTAAAGGTGTGTCTGAAAGAAAGGAATTTGAGTTTTGGCAGA